>PVHY01007974.1:0-64299 GCA_004024945.1 Uropsilus gracilis
CGCTGTTTTTGCCCGTGGAACCGCAGGCTCTCGTTGCCCGGGGTACCATGGACTCAAGCAATCCCCAGCCTCAGCTTCCCAGGTAGCTGGGATGACAGGTGCGCGCCACCACGCCCAGCTATTTTTTGGAACTAGGTCTCGCTACGGGCCCCCGGCGGGACTCGAACCGCGATCCCTACGCCCCGGCCGCTTCATAGGCTGAAGCTTACAAGCACGAGCCACCGTGCCCGGCCATTGAAGATTATTTCTAAGAAAATATGTCAAATGTCCTGCACATGACTGCAGAGCTCATAGACTCTTGATGAATATGCTAATTTAGATGGTCCAGTTTTAGCATGTCCTGCTGAAAAGAAGTAACATTTATGAATATTGACTTACACAAATGAATTATACAGTTTTGAGATGGGGCTCTGAATGTGAGTAAAAATGCTAAATGTGGAGGAAATACAAGGGAAAGTGCAGGATGAGTGTTACAGGACAGTCACTAGCTCAGAGCACAAGGACATGAACCTGGAGGGCAGAACTTACTAGACATCTGGCTGGACATAAAGTTCATTCATCCAAACACTGTGAAGCAATATGTAACTGTATATATGCATACATATATATATATATATTTCATTCTTCATTCATCCATCAATGAGCAATGTGATGAGTCTTACAAGGAGTAAAGCACAGGTTAGTACGAGAAAAAATAACAGAGAACTCAACTTCACCAAAGAGAAAGAGTAAAGGTAAAGAGCAGATGGGAGGGGGGTGTTGCCTGGGTTGGAGCCCCAGATAGAGGTACTCCTTCAGGGAAGCCTGAGGCCTGACACAACTCTGTGTAGGGTGATCTCCCCAACTATGTCTTGAAGAAAAGAGGGGCAGGTATTCCCGGACTTGGTACCAGTGTCTGGTGTGAAAAACGGGGATGGGTAAAATGTTTGCATGTCTCCTTGGGAAGGCCAGCCTAAGTTAAGGATGTTCTTATGACTTTGAAATCAAGCTCAGAAGATGTAGTCTTATTTAAAAGGCAAAAGGAAGAACCTGAAGAACTGTCAAAGATTCAGATGCATCTGAAATAAGAGTCAATAGTCCTGTGCATCTTCTCAGCGGCAACCCCCGCCACCCCCATGAACCCTGGGAGAATGGCAAGGCAGAAAACTGGTCTCCCTTGACAGGCAAGGAAGCTGAAGAGAAGATCCCATGGCTGGAGGGGTCAAAGCTGCCTATGGATGTGGGGTTCACACTAACTCCAAGCTTTTTGCATGGCAGGACTGTTGACAGATGGAGGGTTTCCTGTGCAAATTCAAAATATCACTGCTATGAGCCTGAAGGAAACTGAATCTAGAATCCAGTGGAAAAAGCCTGAAGATTGAGCAGGAAAATACCACGGGCAAATCATCATGGGCACCAGCCATGTTCTATGAATGAAATAACTCTTATAGAGTTATGGATTCTCTCCTAGCTTTGACGTTGGTGTGGACACACATATGCTTTTAAGTGAACTAAAAAAATTTTGTGTTTCTGCCTCTTGCTTGATGAGTTTCTGGATTATGGCCTAAGGCCACTGATAAATAAGCGACTGTGTCGTCCATATTCTAAACGGAACAGTTTGTTTGACAAAGAAATTACTTGGCACTTGGCAATTCTTGTCATGCTTTAGGAAGTGAGTATGAAGGCACATTCTGCAGGGTGTTTCAAATAAACTGTACTAAAATGATACGCATGTGAATAAGAGATTTGCAGGGTTGCTCATAAATGCCGATGCTGATTTAGAAAGTGTGGAGATGAAATGGGTTTGATGGCAAAGCTGGTCTTAGACAGATGTTGTGGTGCAGGAGAACTAGCCCATCTGGGATCATGCTTTCATGTAAACTTCCAAGTAACACAAGAAAGAGATCATAGCTTCTTCTTTATTAGGTCTTCCAATGTAACAGGATTTTTAATAGAGTGGCAGAAATTACTGGTCACTCAGCACAGTCCTCTCTCAAAATTAACTAGTAATCTCACATATGAGCCTGGTGGTGTCTGTTCAAAAGAGTGAGTTTTGAAAAATTCATCATCTCTTCGTTCTGTCATTGCCCTGACTATTTTGTATCAGTTTTAACAGGATTAAGGTGAGATTTTTGTATGTGTGTATGTGTGTGTGTATGTGTGTGTGTGTGTGTGTCTCACATAACAATAACATTGGAAAACAAAAGCGGATTCTTATACCACCATAGGTTACTCTACAGACACAAATAACCATCCCTCCAAAAAACAGGTCAACAAGGCCAATCAAATAGGCTCCCAAATCAGAAATCCTTTGCCAAAGATGAACTGAAGGTATGGAAGAAAGAGCTCAAAGGGAAGGATGTGGGCATGACAGTGCCACAGCCCATGCACTGGGCTGGTGACCTGTTTACTGGGTTTGACCTTGAGTCTCTAAACTTGGCTTCTTAAAAGGTAAAAGAAGAAATTTTACCTCTTGGGCTAAGGTATTGGAATTACCATTTTTAAACTTCCTGGCTGCAGATAATAATGTATAAGCCCTTATGATTACACTTAAAATGGAGCCAATTTAGAGACATGGTTGTGTTCAGTTAAAACTCTTCCAGGACATACACAAACATCAATCCCAGCCCTGAACTATGCCTCTCTCATTATGCACCAGAATGGCCTGTCTATGACTTCCTCCACATTTCTTTTCAGGATTTATGATGGGAGGTCATACCTGAACATGAATGAAATGTAAATTTTAAAACCCTAGCAGGATTTAGGTCTCTGATTCTTGTATTGTTATTCTGAAAAATAAAGTGTGTGCTGTGGGTCATAAATATTCTTTAGGACTTGGGTTTCTTTTCTAATAAAGTCTTCATCCTACCCAGCAACACAATGAGTTAAAGAAGTGTGCCTTCTTACACGCAGCAAGAGGTGTCCTTCCTAAAAGCCAGTCTGCCTGGAACTCAGCAGAGAGCTAGAAATGGCTGTGATACAGTCCCATGATTGCTCACTTTTCTCTTGAGTATCTGAAGGACTTTTCTCTGAGTCCATTGAAGAATTGAGTATGAGGTTGGAGGACGTAGGACTTGGAAGAAGAGACCTGTGGGAGTTCTCCTGGAGGGAAATCAACATTGCTTTTTGGTTTTCTGGTTTTCACACTTGCAAGTTTCAAATATATTAATTTCCATTTAGTATTATCTTGTGGGAAAAGGCTGCTAAATAAAAAATTTCCCCAACAGCAGAAAATATCAACACAGAATTTGATAAATGAAATAAATATTAATATACAGAAGTATATATTAATATACTATATACCAATATATTTTATACTTAATATACTAATGTTATGATATAACATGTTATTTCAACATAATGTAATATAAGGGTATTATATTGATATATTAGTATAATTTATATGATGGATAGTATATTAGTTATTAATATATTAAGTTATTAATATGTTATTATGTTATATATTATATATTATGCTAGTATATATTATGTTATTGATATAGTATATCATATATACTATACATACTATATATTACCTAATGTGCATATTATATATTATATAATATATATATTATATAATATATATATAATATATATAATATATTATATATTATACACATTATATATACTATATATAATATATAATATACACATTATATATTATACATTGCATATAGTATATATTATACATTACATATAGTATATATTATACATTACATATAGTACATATATACTATATACTCTGTTAATATACATTACCATTTATAATTATATAATATTGTATTTTAATATAACATGTTAATAATATAATAGAAAATAAATACTATATATAAAACATAGTTTGTATTAACTGGCTTTCCCCTTCCCATTCCTACCTTTTTTTTTAGGGTAGTATTAAAGTTTTATATGCATGTGTGTACATATATATGTATATATATGAATTATATATATATTATAGTTATACATATTCTGTAAGCACAGAATTTTGTATTAATGAGGTTTGTCCTTCCATCTCATCCTTTCTTTGAGGTTATATATTATATACATTATATTATATATTATACACATATATGTAAAATGTCCTATATAGAGTATATATACTATATATTTTTTCTTTATTTAAATTTTTTTCATTTATAATATGCCTTAGGTTGTAGTTCATTGTTTTTAATTTATTTTTTAATATATATATATAATATCATTGTGCATCCTGAGGTTCTCCCATTTCTTTAACACTATGTTAACCATCTTAATCTTTTGTGTCCTCTACCTTCCCCATTTTCAACCTTAATGAAAGGTTGGGATGGGAAGGGCAAAACTGGTTAATGCAAAATGTGTCTTTCTATCTAGAATGACTTCACACCAAGCAAAAGAGAGACGCAGCCTAGACTTTCTTCTATCATGAATGCCTGGCAAACATGCCCTGATTTATGCCTCCTGAAGTGGAAGACACTGGGGCTACATGAAGATGAGATAGTCAGCTTCAGAACTCAAGAATGGAAGTCAGAGTGGAGTATAGGAAAAGTAATGGATGCTTGTTCAGGATTTGTAGCTCAAGTCCTACAAGAGAAGTCATAGACTGGCAACAAGAAGAACAAAGACTATGCTTGGTGCAGACACTGCAAACACTTCCAAGTCCAGCAACGCCTAAATTACAAAGTTAAAAAAAAAAACAACTCAAGCTCAACAAGGGTCATAAAATGATAAATCATAGGAGGGGAATGCATTTATATGTAACAGAATAATTGAAGAAACCACTCGGCAATGGAGAAAATGTATTTCATGACAGTGCAAAGAGGTACTGGAGCAAAACTAACTTGTATGGGTTATAAAAATAATAATGTAGGGTTATAAATGAGAAATTGAATATGCTAATGAAATTATGATGACAGAAGCTGGAAATAGAGAATTAGGTTATATTTGCTAATAGAAATATGAAGCAGTGCACAATGATTTTATAGGTAGGGAACCTGCTATCCTTTCCATACAGGAGAAATAGGGAGGGAAAATGAATATTTATTATGAGCTGATCATAAATTAGTATTAGCAAATCATTGCATATATCTCTCTCATTCAATCTACAGGTGATATTGTTTTCTCATCATACAGATAAGGAAAGAAATCCTTGGAGAGGTCAAAAACCCCAAGCCAGCTAGCACATAACAGGGCTAGCCCAGGTCAGAGCCCACTGCCAAATACCCTGCCTTCAGATCAGTCACACACCTCTAGTTCTTCTCTCTGTGTACCAGGAATTGAATGAAATTGAGGATTTTGAAGTTTTTCAAATCAGTTAAAGAAGTAAGCTCTGAGGGTAATCATAGGTCTTTAAAATATGTTGTATTTTTTTAGTTGGCACCTAAGACAACCAATGTTATCATAGGACAAAGAAGGGAAGAATTTTTAAGCTCTTTAAAAACACTAAACTTCGAGGCCGGGTCCGGTGGCTTGTGCCTGTAAGCTTCAGCCTATAAAGCGGCCGGGGCTAGGGATTGTGGTTTGAGTCCCACCTGGGGCCCGTAGCAAGGCCTAGTTCCAAAAAAGTAGCTGGGCGTGGTGGTGCACGCCTTTAATCCCAGCTACCTGGGAAGCTGAGGCTGGGGATTGCTTGAGTCTGTGGCACCCCGGGCAACCAGAGCCTGCGGTTCCACAGGCAAAAATGGTGAGACCTAGTCTCAAAAAAAAAAAAAAAAAAATTAAAAAAACATAAAAACACTAAACTTCAAGTCTTAATTTCCAAAGACACATAAACGATGGAATATAAAACCAGACATATATACAAGAGATTTTTGTTTAGGGGAGATATTTGTCTCAATTGAAGAAAAAGACTCATTCTATTTTTAGTTAAATTCATACCTATTTCCAAAAATATTCCAGTCAAGTTTACAAAATGTTTAAATCAAGGTTACAAAGGATAATTCCTACTGTTACCTCACCAAAGTATTTTTCACCACTTTTTCAGTCTTGAAATTTTAGCCACTCAATCCCATCTTACTTCTTTCATTAAAGTCTGTTTCAAACTCTAAGATACATTTGTTTGTCTCTTCTCTGAATTTGTACTATGAGAAATACATGTATCTATTATCTACGTAAAATACATACACACACACACACACACACACACACACACACACACACATAGCCCTGATGACAAGGGCCCTAACTAGTAACTCCTGGTAGTAATCATATTTGATTGCTTCATGTCCCATTTTACTTTGGCATGGGCCCAGCTGATCTAAAACCAAATGTGTTCTCTTTCTTAACATTCTCTATGCTAAAAATGACAAGTAAATGGCTTACCCTAAGAAACCAAGGAATTCAAGAAAATTCCATCCATCTTTTCCCTACTGTACCTCTAATCACAGAACCAGACTGAAAATTCAAGGCTTGATGCATTTCTATGGGGGAGTCATCTCAAAGCCTTCAATATCATGATCCATGCTCCAAAGGATTCATGAAAATTTCAAAAGTAAGGTCTGGTACTTCTCCACTCCAGGGATTATTCTGAGCATCTATTTCAACCACTAATGTTACAAAAATGCCCTAAGTGCCAACAGAGAGGGCTGTAGCTGAGCCAGATTTAGCTTTGACTGGGCCACACCAAGTAAGCAGTCTCTGAAGCACTGTATGCACTGCCTGTGTTTAGCCAGACATCCAAATACCATTGATAACTGAGGCCAAATTCATTTTTAGAGGCTTGAAGCCAATATAGCATTCACAGCCATGGCAGTTTCTAGACTTAAATATAACAGAGGACAAAGCAGTATTTTAAATTTAGTTATTTTAAATCACTTATGAATAAAGCAACTATATATAGTTATTATATATACATATATAATGCTGTGTGTGCATATGTGTGTGTGTATGTATGTTGTGCTGAGTAGGAAATGAGAAACCAGAGCAAAGATTCCTGACCCATTTCACTTCTGCCCAATAAACCAGACTCTAGGCAAACCATTTTGTCAAATTACAATTATTTCCTTTGCTACAATGACTGATTGTGACATTTCTGGAACAGTCGAGAATACTAATGATCACATCAACACATAACACTCTGTTGGGGGAGGAGAGCTTTCAGTTTGGGAAAGTCTGTTGTGAGTTTACACAGTGTCATTTCACAATGTTGTTGCAAAAACGACTCTTTGCAATTAACATCCACTTTGGGTTTTCCCATTTTTATCCAGGTTCTGGTGAATATCCCTGTCTACTGACAAAACAACAACAACAAACAAACACCATCCCGAGTTTTCTCAACCACTAGCTACCAGGCTAAGGTCAGACAGAACAAATAAACAAAGATGGAGAAGCCTCACTAGGCTTTTCTCTTGAAACATCAGTGCAGTTTCTTTCTTTTTTTTTTTTTAAATCTGGGCAATTTCTAAGGGTTGAGTTGCACAAAGACAACTGGAATCTGGCTGTACTGGAGCAGCCATATCACTTAAAGTCAGAGGCTCACCTTCCTCAAATGCAAAACTGGAGCTGTGATGAAGATAATGGGGCATTCGATGTTCTGCTCTGAACCCTGGACTGGTAGACTGCATGGCTGCACCTGCCCCTAGTCCTCCAGTTATGCTTATTAAGCCTCATTCATTAATCGACTAAATGTTAATTTCCAGGAAGGAGTAGAGCTCAAGCCTGGCAGAACTTAGTGTGCAAGTAATACTCCAGATGTGCCTTCAAGGCTGGGCATGATGCAACTTCCCATGAGATCGTGGGAAGGACATTAGGACATTACAGGAACAGCATAGCCATGAGCATGGCAGGCAGCTTTCCCTTGGCTGGCTTGTGAGTATGGGGAGATAGGGATGGGGAGAGAGATCAGACAGCAAGGCCTTGGCAGGAGAGACACATGCAAAGGAGAGAGGAACATAATAGTATCTGCAACCCTCCTGTGAGCATTTTCAGTTTGACATGGATTGTGTGGGTGAACATTTACCATCGAATCCAACTGCTCACTGAATGTGTTTGCAGTTTCAAGATATTCTTAATTGAGCTCCTTGTAAAAATGATCAAAAAAATCTCCAAACCTAATATGACATACACCTACATACCCTTCTCCAACTATATATATGAAAAGGCATATCGATGTATGTATATATTTATCCAACACAATGTTCTCATTGTCAGCGTTTCTCTAGTAATCTAATGGTAAGAAGGTATTTCTTATGAAATATTCTCCCGGGGCAGGGGGGGGGGTGTTAAGGAACAGAATTTGCATGACCCAGCAAAGCAAGATGAAAGGGGAAAGTTAGGGATCTGGCCCAGTGATGCAGCTTAATCCCATGTCAGTCAGCTCTGGTATGACAACCAACCCGTAATGTAACTTAGAACAAGTTCCTACTTGTCGTTTTCCTACTTGAACCAGTTCAAAGGCAGACATTCTGATCAAGTCAATAGCTCATGTAGAAACCCTTGGCGTGTCTACATAATCACTGATACACACAAGAGATTGGATGGGGAGCCCCTGATGTTAGTCCCATCTCTTAAGGAGGTAGCTGCAACCTTCATCACTGTGACTTATGATTAAAGGGAAAGCCAGGGTTAAGGGCATTTGCATAAATAGCTGTCCACATGTACATCTCAGCTGTCTTCCACTGAATGGAGCTTAGCTTATACCTGTCTGAATGCCTGATAACATGCTAATGTCTTTACTTGTGCTTTTGTTCGTCTGTTTAGCAAGAATCATTTCAGGGAATGCTTACTATATTGACCTGATATAGCACTCATCAAAAATTATTTTCAAAGTTGTAAGTAACTGGCCTAGGTAATAGAAAGCTGGAATTTCTCCCTTAAGAGCACAGGAAGAAATGCCTCACCTATCACAAACTTTGCTGCCAGTTCAAATGTGTTCCCTTCACGTGACAACCCGCATTGTACAGCTCCTGTGGCACTGGTGGGGCAGTCACTGTGCTTTGCCACACACTGTGCTCAGCTTCCCAGATAATCTCACTGCTGCTAAGAGTCACCTTTTCTTCCAAAGTAGAATGATCTCCAGGAAGCAAAAGTTGAATGAAACAAATTTACAGACTCCCACCTGTGTGTATGCACACTAAGAAAGAATTGTCAGTGGCTTCCAAGTACAAGTCACCACCTGTCTGGCAGTCTTCTTCACTCTCAATGGACACTGCCGTTTAATTTCTATGACTACTTGGCTCCCAGGCTCCAAAGGGATCCCTTTCTTTCAGGAGGTGACACATTCCTTCTCTCCCACCTGTCCCATGGGCCTTCTCTGTCTGGTCCTCAAAAGAAGTGGTACCTCTCTGAGGAGGATGGTCTTTTGTTGCTTTCTGGGTAGGAATTTCTCCACTGTGAAAAGCTGAAGCTCTGAAACTTAAAGCAAATTACTGGAGCAGAGTGACAGGTGATAAGAGCAGGTCTGCGGCAAGATGGTGGGCTAGAAGAGAGCAAGCTCTCTCAGCATGCTGCAAAAAGACAGGAAAAGCCTCTAGTGGAGAATTAACATTAACAAAATTGAAAAGAGCCATGATGCCAATGAAGGAGGCTTCCTTTCACTTCTACTCATTTCACCTAAGGGTTGCCATTATACTCTGGTCTACATCAACCCCATATTAACCTCAATTATACAGGAGAAAGAAACTTTTCACTCCTTCTCCTTTGTAGTATTTCTATTCCAGTGCAGAATTGTTTTGCAACCATGCCAATCCAGGAAGGTTCATCATCGGTTCTTGCAGCTAAAGAAGAATGTTGTAGCCCTTGGTGGATTTTACAGGCTTTAATGCTCTCAGGGAACACAAGCACACCAGGCAGGGAGGCTATGCAAGCTATGGCAAGCAGGCAGGGCTGGAGGCAGAGGGGAGCAGTTACCAGAGGCAAGCAGCCACCAGCCTCCCAGCACCCCATGAATATTCATGCTCTTTCTCTGGACTCTCGGGTTCTGTCTTTCTAGCACCCCCTCCTGTTCTTCCCCCATCCCACCCCGACTCTCCCAGAATGATGTGGCCCCTTTATCTTCTCCTCCTACGCTTAGTGTGCATACCTACACATGCACACACCCGTCTAGAATCTAGTGGCAGAAAAAGTCTGACCAACTCACCTACAAGCATATACCTGAAATTTTCTTGCACTGACTTCTCCCAAATCATTTTATTGTTAAAAACAAAGATTTGGTTCTCAATGAATGAACCTTTCCTAAAATGAAACACTAGGACAAAACCAGTGTTGTAACTGACACTTTAGACAGCTGACAACAAGAGTATAAGTACCTAAGAAGAGCACACATTTACACAAAGCTTAATTCTCAGGTCTGCCAAAGAAGGAGAGAACGAATAGTTAAGATCTTTTGGAGGAAAGAGAATAGTCTTTCTGGACGTGTGTAATTCATCATCTTGAAATAGATACGGCAAGTTCCTCCCCAGCTACACATTCACAATAGCATCCATCCTCCAGGATTTGCAATGTCCAAGTCCACTTACCCAACCCAAGATTCTACAGGATGAAACAGTGGCACAGAGGTGGCAGCAGGTACCATGCTAGAAGGTGGTAAGCGACTGCTCTGGGACTGTTCATTGTAATACCTGCAAGTCATATTCACTTAGAGTGACTTGGTCTTTGCCTCAAAGACCAAGGGTTTGCCTTTGTCTTCAACTATTTCATTTTGTTTTATGATCAGTTACCTGTTCTAAGCTATTGGACTTAATCTGTTTGACCTCTCTTAGGGAACAAAGATGTTTGCTATACATTTTTGCCCTTTTGTATTTAGTGGAGTGGAAGGCTCAAATATTTCCAAGGTTTTGGGTATGCACCAGGTGGGGAGGTAGCCAGGGCAGTGGGATGTGTTCTTAGGGCACAGCCATTCCCCACATAGGGATACATGCCTTTGAGGGGATAGATGTCCTCATTCTTTTAACAAATGTTCACTAAACTCATGTGACAGACACTGTACTAGGTGAAGTCCTTCTGATCCTCACTGTCTGCCTGGCTGGAGCTGGAGATGGGCTGTAGGCCATTGTAACTAGAATTAAGGGAAGCAGGAGAATTGTCACATGCAAGGAAAGAACCACCAACTGGGCCACTGGGGGGATCAACTTAGGCTTCCATTGGAAGGTGCTGCAGTTAGAAAGGGACATAGAAATTAAGAGACAAAGAGGCAGTTAAGGTAGTTCTAGGTGAAGGGAACAGAGTTCACGAGACAGTTCCTACAATATACCCTAAAAGCAATTTCCTATGCTTCAAATTCTCTAAAGATGCTGATATTTTCCTATACAAATAGAAGAAGTAAAAAGCAGACTGGGTTTACATAGTGATACAGGGGGGTAGCTACTTGAATAGAATCCCTGGGCTGAAGATCAGTAATTTTGAAAAGAGGGTCCTCAGTATGACATAAACAGGACGAGGCTCTGCTTACACTCTAATAGTTGAAACATGCTTTCAGATCCAGGACACGCACCATGAACCTTGGCAGCAAGAGGGTAAATAAGAGATTAGCATTTAACCAAACATGACATATGTTTTTAATAGATTCAGTATAATTTATCTATTCACAAGGACGGTCGCTTTTTGCCCCAAAGGAAAAAAAAATCCAGTGATCTTTGTCTACATTAGTTTCCAAAGATTTTGAACATAATGGTCCTGACTCCGCTTTGCTTTAGGTTCTTTCTTAATTACAACACTGGCATTTATCACAGATTCATAACATGAGTACAGTTCAAAACATCCTTTCTGGAAAGAGATGAAAGAATCTAGTTGCTGGTTTGCTTGATTTTCTTTGGTACCAATTAAATCGGTACCAAGACCTAGGGTTCCTTTTTTCAATGAACAAGAGGAAAAAGTCATCATTCAAAATTTCTCTCAGTTCCACGTAAGGTATGGCAGATGGCCAGACCACCTCAGGGCCAGCTCCAGGGCCAAGGGCATAGAGATAGCTCTGTGAACATCACCTACTCCTGCCTCTTCATTTGCTGGCCTCCAAGAAATAGCCAGGAAGCCAGGAGTCTCCTCATGCTCCATGCATACTTCATCTCTGTGGATGAAAATTTCAAAGATTCAGGAAAATCTGTGCAAACCCAGATGTTCAGATAGTTCTATCCCTGCTATCTCCTAGTCTTAGGAAAGCCTAACCGCAGGCACATACTCTTCTTATTTCTATTGACGAAAACGATGATGTAGATCAACATTGATGGAGCCTGAAAGAGCACATTACCTCGCTGAATGGAAAAATTTACCAATGGCCAGTTTAATGTGGTCAGATTCTCAGACAATTACATGGGCATCTGTAGTCATCAATGCACAGAGACTTGGATGAGAGGCTATTTAAAGTGCTAATGTCCAACTTTGAGTGAATAAAACATTATTTAGAGTAACTAGATTTTAGGTGGGTTTTTTTTTTTTGCATGTTTCTTGATAAATTTCTGATAGCTGAACTATGTCGATAATAAGAACACTTTATTATGGTTTGTAGAAGTTATAAATGTTCACATATATACTCAAAGGATAAAATTTTATCTATAAATACACTAAAATTATAAATATGTCTATATCTCCATGATATTTATGTATATAGAACTTTGTTTTTTAAGTAAACAAGTGTGCTCTTCAGAATTAGCTGGAGCCCAGGACACAATTTAGAGACCAGGTCTCCATGACAATACTGTTGCTCAGGATGTTCCGAAGGCTGTCCCTAGTTTCAGCAGGGTTCACACAGATAGGCAAAGCCTTTATCTGCTCCCCAACTTTTCACCCCCATCAAATCTTCCAAACAAGGGCAGTAGGTCCTGAGCTGACTCACAAGGCTAAGTTCTGCAAGACCATTTCAAGGTCATTTTGAAGACTCTTAGCGCCCCTAAACTGAGGCTGTGCTGTCCCTCCAGCCCAGAAATGCCTCAGTGCTATGTGCTGGCTCCCAAGCACAGTTCTGCTAAAGGTCCCTTCAGGCAGGACTAGAGAACCTGTGCAGGGGACAATATCAGTATCATGTTCTGCCACCAAAGAGGCTATCGGGACACCAGGAACTCTCATCTTTTCTCCATGCTTTTCCTTTAGTCTTCATCTGCATCCCATATGTCAACCTGGAGACTACATTTCAAGAAACTTATGGAGGCTCTTCAGAGCCTACAACCATTCCAGCCACTTGGAGGGCTGGTTTTCAAACCATTTGGGAAGCATTTTATGTTGGCTTTCAGATTCCTAGTTAGATCATTATTGTCAGCTGTTTACTTGCTTTAAAATACTAAAGTGTGGGCTTAGGACAGTTGCTCCTACCCAGAAGCTTGGGCCAGAGGGGTTTATTTATTGACTTTCCTTACCCTGAAATGCATGGCTCTGTCTGGGACTCTTGTTGACTATGCTTCTTGGTGTGAGGAAGGTGGCTGTGGTCTACGCATGGAGGGCAAACAAATCCCTCAAGACTGAGGATAGCCTGGTCCTGGCAATGGGGACCATGGGGCAGGCTATGGACACTCAAGTGCGGGCCCCACTATGGACTCTGTGTAGCCCTGGGAAAGCCACCCACTTCCCTGTGCCTCTCTATCTCTTGCTTCATCCATAAAATAGGATAATTTTAGTACCTACTAGGATTCATCAAAGCATAATTTTCAAAAAATTAAAGCACTATTCTTTTATAAATATGAAATAAGCATAAATTCATGTTTATCTAACTCATTAACAAAGGAAATGCAGGGTGAAGACCTGGTTCAAAGGAAATTATGTAGAGCCGACAAGTAAGTTTTGCTAAGTGTTTGGACATTGTTTCTTAACAAATGGTTATGAAGATTAATTAGAATTATACATGTTTGAGTATTTGCACATATTTTCTTGGACTTAACGGCATCTGACATTTAATAAGCACTGTATAACTGTCACTATTGCTAGTATTTTGTAACTAAAATAAAATTGTTTTTTCAATTTTATTGAGACATTTTTAAGAAGCATTTTTTTCATTCTTGATGTAAATTTCTTAGAATAAATATGAAATGTGATAAGAGAAATTTCCCAATGTACATTGATATTATCTCTCTTCTTTAACTCGAAGAGGTAATCTTTGAAATAATTCATTCTTATATTCAGGGAAGTGGGTTTGTGTGTTTACTAAGAAAATGAATTTTGAAATATTTTTTAAGTTCATGTATTTAGCCTAAGTTTCTCAAAACTACCTTAACTATTATTAACATATTATAATGTTTCCCACAGTGTAGAAATAAACTTTGGTGCATGGCTTAGATTTGGGAAATTATTTAGAGCACCACAAATCTTTAGCTACCAAAAACAGGTAGGATAAATACCCCATGGTAGGGTGTGCTGTTGACCCTTCAAATCTAAGAAAGCTAAGGGTTAAAGTTTGAACATCTTCCAGATAACTTTTAACAGGTAAAACCTTTTTTTTCTGGCCTGCCTTTCATACATGTGACTTAATTTTTCAATCAAAAATATTCTCCCTCAAAGTGTAAACAATCTAGTTTCACAGGATTCTTAAGTTTTGTTTCTGTGTTTGGTTTGGGTCAATAATTCTATTCCAGAAAAGCATACTCATTGTGAAAAAGTTTGACTTCCCACGCTTGGGCTAACGGGATCACTCTGCCTGTCTCTCTACTTCTTTAATCCATGGCAAATTTTAGAACAGAAGCTCTGTCCAATTGCAGATCACAGAAAAGACTCAATTCATCTACACTGAATGAACCCACTGAGAAGTATTTATCCAGAAATCACTTCATGCTTTACTATCAATCTTCTGTACCAGTGGACATTAACCCAGAACAGTGTCTCTCTGTTGGGGTAAAGTTAGAACCTCTGAAACGATTCATTAGAACAGTAAAATTGCAATACCCCCTTTGGGTCAAAACAACTACTTTCCTCATAATAATCTGCATTTTCCACTTTTTAAAAAGAATTTTAATTGACCATCCATGGCAGAGAGATACTAAGTTGGCTGACCAACTCTACCCTCCTCTTGGTATTCATGTCCTACTGTAATTCTCTCTCCTTGAATAGGGGCAGGATCTGTTATTTGCTTCTATCGCCTAGAATTTGCAAAGGTGAGAAGTTGTCACTTCCATGACTGTGTCCATAAAACTGTAACATGTATCTTACTAGGATGCTCTTTCCCCTTGCTTTGATGATTAGGGATCCCACAGAGTGAGGAATGATGGGTGACCTGTGTTCAACAATAAACTGGAAGTTAAGGCCCTCGGTGTTCAACCAACATGAACCCTGAGTCCTGCCAACAACCCCGTGAACTTGGAAGTGAATCCTCCCCAGACAGGCTTTGAAATGAGAACACAGCCACAGTCAACATTTCACTTGTAGCCTGCAACACCCATTAAGTGTGCTCAACTCCGGATCCACAAGAATAGGTCTAATAATAAATGTGTTGCTTTAAGCTGCTAAGTTTGTTTTCATGTTTTTACACAGCAATGATAATTAAAGCATCAACTGGGAAGACAGTAGCTCAGAGATGGACACTGTGCTTTCAGTGAGATCCAAGTGGAGTTTCCATTTCAGATGGTTGGCTTCTGATGAACAGTGACCAGCACGTAGTAGGACCCACCAAGTTACGCAGAGACTGTACTATTTAGCCAAGAGAATTGAGAACAGGGGGCAAAAAAAGATTTGTGTATAAAAATGTTCTCCAAAAGTCCAGCCAACAAGAGTCTGGATAAATTGTGGTGCCTTTATAAAATGGAATGCTACTCATCAAGAGAAATGGGTGAATTGTGGGTATGGTAGATATCAAGGAATATGAAAATAAAGGTGAATCCCAAAACATTTTGTTGAGTGAAAGAAGCAGTAACAGGTTGAAGTAAATATGAATTTTACAGCTCAGTGTCAATGAAGTTCATAAACAAACAGCCTTGATTCTGTGTGGCTGGGAGTAATAGGAAAGGGGAATAAAAGAACTTTTAAGGCAAAAGGAACTTTTGACTCATTTTGTTGGGTCCACATAGATGTGTGCATTATCAAAAGCCTTGATTTAAAAAACAGACTAAAGAGAAAGTGCAGACTTTAGATTTCATTTCTATTAGATATGATAATCCACAGCAACTCTGACATTCACTAGCTATGACAGATGCAAGTTGCTTAATCCCTCTGAGTTTCACTTTCCTCACCTGTAATATAGGATAATAATGCCTAAAGTTTGCTGTCTCCCAGTGTCATTTTGAGGATTAAAAATAGATAACATTTGGTTTTTTCGTTTTTTGGTTTGTTTGTTTGTTTGTTTGTTTGTTTTTTGGAGACTAGGTCTCGCTGTTTTTGCCCATGGAACTGCAGGCTTACGTTGCCCAGGGTACCACGAACTCAAGCAAACCCCAGCCTCATCTTCCCAGGTAGCTGGGATTTCAGGCGTGTGCCACCATGCCCAGCTATTTTGGGACTAGGTCTTGCTGTGTTGCCCCAAACGGGACTCGAACCGCGATCCCTAGCCCCAGCCGTTTCATAGGCTGAAGCTTACAGGTACGAGCCACTGTGCCCAGCAAAAATAGACAACATTTATAAAGCATGAAACTTAAGAACCAGCATAAGTGCATAACAGTGAGAGTATCGTTATCATTCTTATTTAGAAAAAAACAAAACAAAACAAATTCTATGTAAAGTCCTAAGTCACAAAATGAAAGAGTATTTCTCCAGAGACAAAGTGTGTCAAAGAAAGCCACCAAAATGAGATGGGTAGTATGTACTAATCCTGGAAATATTATTTACCAGGTTAAAGGAAAGATAAAGATGTTCCATCTCTTCAGCTTTTCAACCAACGTTACTCTGACCCCTATAAGTTGAGCAATTTTTTTTTTTTTTTTTGAGACTAGGTCTCACTTTGTTGCCTGCGGTAGTCTGGATCCCGCAGCCTCAAGTAATCCCCAGTCTTAGCCTCCTAGGTAGCTGGGATTGCAGGTGTGCACCACCGCACCTGGCTGCTTTTTTTGGACCAGGTCTTACTATGTTGCCCAGGGTAGTCTTGAACCTGTGAACTCAAGAGATCCCAGGTCTTCTGCCTCCCAGCACTTGGACTATAGGCATGCACCACCACGCCCAGCTAAGTTGAGCAATTTTTGTGTCTCAAGATATATGGAAATAGATGGCATGCTATAGAAATAGCACATCATCTACACACTGTAAAAGGGAGAAATAACAGAACACAGAAATTACTACTTGATGCCTGCATCCTCCTGGCAGTGTGGTTAACTACAGGTCAAATGTAGACTCAGTAAAATCATAATGTTTATTTTTTCAATTAATTAATTAATTAAAATAATTCATATATATATGTATTTCACATACTTATAATCCCCAGGAGTCATCCACCATCCCTCCCTGGCCACTCCAGCTGGTAGAATCTATCCAAAGGAGACCTCAATGTGGGTACATAGGGACACCTGTGCTCAAATCACAAATGTATTAAACCTGCTAGGCCTACATCCCACTGAATCATGCTTTTATGGTGCTTTAGGAGATACTAGGATTTTAGGCAGACAAAGCTTAGTCTGAAAAAGTCTATTTGCCATGTGATCTTTGACAAATGCTATTACCTCTTAAAGTCTCCATTTCCTTATTTGCAAAATGCCTATAAAACTATCTAGAGAGTCAAGTAAGATAATTCAAGTAAGAGGCTCTAGTATAACAGATCTAGTCCAAGAGAAAGCTTATAAGAACAGAGGCTTAAAGTCATTAGCTGACTTTTAGAGAAACAGCTACAGAAAAATTCAGACTTGAGTTAGTGCATAGTGGGAGAAGGGTGTGTTCCTTAACCACAATTGCAAGAGAGTTGATTGGCGCACCATCCTTAAAAAAAAAGTCCTTCTAAAAGAAAAGGTTATTTTTAGAGCTGGAAGAGATGCTATTTTAAATCAAAAACAATCCCTGGAGATGGTGAGCATCTTCTGAGTTGGCCAAGACTCCAAGTAGAAAACAAGCAATCAATGTAGCTGGCTCTACAGTCTGCATCAGGCTGGGGTGTTTCCTTTGCAGCACCTGTGTCACTCAACATCTGCTTCCCTGCTTCTCCCAGGCTCAGTCAAAATGTTTTCAAAATATTTTATTTAAATAGGACAGTTAGTATTGATATGCCGCCCTGAAATTTTAATCCGGGAAATGATGTTTGTTTATCTACAGGAAACTTCAGGTGCCTAGACCACACTCAAATGTAGGGTTTCAAATTTTCATTTCTGGCAATAATTACATAGGTGTGTTCTTCATTTTATTTAATATCTCTTTCCTGTGTTTTATTTAGCTTTCAGAACCACACTGAGTATGTCATCACCGAGACAGAGTGGTTTATAAACCTTCTAAGTGCCACTCCAGGGCCGCCACAGACCAGCCCTGTTAAAAGAAACCTCTTAAAATACACAGAATAGGGTCATGTTGTATTTGCTGCCTCCAACGGTATAAATTAAGGCTAAGTGCAAGCATATGCCTACCGAGGAAATGGCCTTACACTTTTCAAACATATCGAATACTCAGCAAAATAAAGTACATGGTTGAGATAATATTCTCACTTTGTCAGGATAACCACAGATGAAGGGATGTGCAGAGGGGGAAAAAAATCTCCACAACCTCCCTCAGACCACTCACACCTTTGGAAGAACATTGCATCCCATTCAGAAAACATACCCACAACCTCCACAACTCCCAGGAATCAGGTACTAAGTCTCTTTTCACTTCTCATTTGAAACACAAGAAACTAAACTCATGGTTTTTGTTTTGTTTTTACTTTTATTTTTAGTGAAGTCCCATTATTTTACATCCATGTTAAAATTCTCAAAATACTGGATCTCCACCCTCAGGTGTGGTCATCATAATTCTCCTACTAGTCACATTCCTCCCCCATAGTTCACTGTACTCACCCCATTCCCATTTTCCCTGTCTCTCATTCTTCCCCCTGGATGCTTCAGATCAGTCTTCAAGGGTCAGTTTTAAAGTTTACCTTTGTTTGATTTTTGTTTGTAAAACCAGTTTTTTGATACACTATGTCTCAAATTCTTACATACTATAAATAAAATCATGGTGGCTAGACAACTACACAGAAGAGTAACTTGCTAGTGACTGGATTTTCCTTAATCATTACTGGGAAACGGTGGATGGGGAGCCCCTTCTTGTCTATACAATAAAGTAACTGAAGCTGATCTTGATTTTTTCCTGGAAAGCAATTGAAACAGATCTTCATGATTTTACTGATATTTCTATACACTAATGATTATGATTATGAACATCCCAAGGATGAGTGTAAAAGCACCAAACAATCAATGATCTACAATGCCCCTTGGACTTTAAATTGGCGTGTGATGAACTTAATGCTATTATAAAGGTAATTTGAATTTATATTATTCTAATTCTTTTAGAATGTCATTGTGCTAGGTGAAGCAAATACATTAATTCAGAAACACTGCTCAGGTGTGCACAGAAATATAGCAATATTCTTCTATCTCTTCACAGAAAAAGTTAGCAACCATTTGTTCTCTATTCAGATATAGAAGTAACAACAACAACAGGTATCCTCAGGCAAATTATAAATCACAATGAGGGAAAAGGGATGTTCTTTAAAATATTTAAATGGAAATTAAATCAAAATAAAATATGATATAACAATGCCTCCCCCAAATCTACCAATTTACTGGGACTTTCTCCCTTAGTCCAAGGAACAAAACTTATTCTCATACATGAAATTAAGGGGGTGAAATTCTGATAGCCAAAAAAAATTTTTTTCAGTAATTTATCTCCTTACATATTAAATTAATCATAAGAGAAGGAGATTATGTAAATAGATGCAGGCATGGGAATTTGTTTAATAGATGTGAATTAATTACTGATGCTATAAGAAATTTTCTAACATTATTTTTAATGTATCATTTAATAAACATTTAATGATTTTTTTCTGATGATTTTATCAGATTTTATGATTTTATCATTTAATGATTTTTTTCTGCTTTTCAAACACATTTTCTTCACAAGTAATGAGAACATTTTGTTCCATATTAAACCTTAATAGTCTTTATTTTTAAACATTAAAATATCTAGAAGAGTCATTATAATTTTAAAGTTGTTTTTACTCCTTTCCAATTTTTTTTGATTGTTGAAGAAATGCTGTCAAATTTCAGAAGACAGGGGCGGTTGATAACAAAGACAAGTACACCCCAATAAACATCCGCAGCAGGGTCAGGACAGATACTGCCACAGAGAAACCCAGGACAGGACAAGTTGGGGAAAGGGTGTCTCCGAGGACTCAACCAGTGGACTCAACCCTCCACAGAGGGAGCGCCAAGAACAGGTCAGTTGCAAAGTGGTAGAAACCACAAAGTCACACGCAATAGCTAACACACAGAAGAGCTTTCCAGGGACTACAGCCTTAAATAATACATGTCACACCCCACTTTCCCACCGACAATCTCTTCCACACAACTGCTCCTTTGTCTCCTTTGATGCTCTAGGGTTCCCCACACTATTGTAAACGCCTCCTGTCTTAGCAGCTCTCTCTTTGATATAGGTTTCTATCCTACGGACACATTATTTCCCCCTCCATACCTAGGCACGGTGAGTTCCGCCCCAATTGGGAAGAAGAGCAGTAGCAAGCAAAACATCACATTGGGGTCAGGAAAACTAAGTTGAAATCTCTAACACTCACTTACTGACCATGTGACCTTGGGCAAGTTCATGGGTCCCTCTTCCTCCCAGTGAGACAGGGGAAGCAGTCAGTTCTGAGGTGCTCAGTTGTAACTAAACATCAGCATTACTTGGTGAACTTTTTTTAAAGTCTGCTTCTGGGTTTCTCCTGTAAGAAAGTCCGATCATGCATCTCACTCTAAACTGCGATCCAAGTCAGTAGCTTCATGACCTTCCCAGGTGGTTCATCCTCACAGTGTGAGCTGAAAGCCCCTAAGGCAGAGCTCAAGGTGCAGGCTGGCAGCAGCACCTCCCTCCTTCAAGCCAGGTGAAGTCAGAATCCACTGTCTCGGTCTCCCCAGGGGGTACCCCAACCCTTCCAGCCTGAGGAGTGCTGATCATGAGCACAGGGGCACTTGGTGGCCTCAGCAAATACTATGAAATGCTTACCAATGAGAAATACCACTTATTCCACATATACTGGGCCAGTACCCCTTGGTGGAACCTTCCAGCATTTCTGTTACGGACTAGTGGGCCTCAGTTCAATAAGCCCCTGTGTCCATGCCCTCACATATATTCTAGTGGCTTCTAGCTGGTTTCTTTACTGCAACACACTCCATGGGGAAGTCAACGGAATCTTTTAAACCATAAACGAGAACCTTGACATTCAAAGTTGAGCCCAGGGACCAGCAGCAACAGCAAACCTAGAAGCTGTTAGAAATGCAGAATCTCAGGTCCCACCACAGGCCTCCTGCACCACAGCCTGTACCTTTGTAGGTTCCCCAGGCAATTCAAACATACCTGGCTTCCCATTACCTCAGGAGGAGGCTCAAACGCCCAGATGAATGAATGGGCACCCTCACTTCCTCATTGCCCTTTCATCCTGGTCCTTCAGCCATGCTTGCTGTGTTCTTCACACACTGGTCTGTCTTCAATGCCCTGAGTCCACCAAGCACAGAACTGCCTTGGAGGCTTGGAACCTGCAGCTCCCTGGTACCCTGTGTTCCCTGGTGCCCTCACCCCCCAGGCCTCTATGTGGTTGTTTTCTTAGTCCATCTGCCACCCTGAGAGTGGCTCTGCCTGTCCACCCCAGTTCCTGGACCCAGTTCCTGGGTCCCCTTTCCTCACTTTACCCCCAAGCATTCTTTATCCTGTAAACTTGTTCTAATTTCTCCAAGTCACATAATATTCACAACTATTTTAGCCACATTTACTTATTTTTTGCTGCCCCCTCTGCTCCAAAAACATGTGCTCTCTAACACTAGTGAATCTGTCTTCTCACGTGTATCACAGGATCTAGAAAAGGGCTTGGTACTTTGTAGGCATTTAATAAATTCCTGTTGTATGTATACTCCTTTCTCATGTTTCTGCCAGTTCCCAATACAACAATGAGGTTGATGCTAATGTTAGGAGGAGTCTCCTTTTTCCTGGCCTCCGGATTCCAAAGGAAGGAACTTCAGCCAGACCAGAGAACATTCCTGCTCTGACATCGCTCCCACCTCCTTCTAGTGACTTGATTGATGGATCAGTTTTGGAGAGAGCAAATGAACATTTTTGGCTTTTAGAACTAGCCTAGCTCCTGGATTTCAGCACCCTTTGTCTCCAGGTTCTCTCTGTGGGATAGGTTTTATATGTTTTATAGTGACAAGGTGGATGGAGGGGCAAAGGGGTGTCCATGAATTTAGGAAGGTAAGTTCAATTTAGAGAGAGATAGCAAATCCACTGGGATGCAAATCTAAAGACATTTTGATCCCAAACTGCATGTCACCAACAGCTCAGAATTGGTTTAAAATTCAGGAGAGGTTACAAAGAAGTACTAAAACTCTAACATAATGGTACATAACATATCAGTACAATTAGATATTACTGGAGAGTTATATTCATGGAACAATCTAGAAATTTTTCATCTATAATCTATGCCTTGGTAAATTATCCATTAAGGAAATGACTCTGATTCAAGTAGTATCCCTTACTGCTGACGAGAACTGTTAACCTTTCCTTTATAGCAAAGAAATCCAGTCTCCAGAATCCAAGTGCCTCCCAATAGCTCGACCCTGCTGAGCATCCACTCCTCCTGTTTTCTCACCCACAGCAGGGGAAATATCTTGCCTCTCCCAGAGATCACCTGTCCCCTCTCCCCCACCCTGGATCCTGGGCAGATTCAATGACCATTTTCAATAGGGTCTCTCAATGTTTCCAATAGCACCCCTAAATGGGCACAAATCACAGAGAGTTGCAGATTATCCAAAGAACATTTGGAATACACTCATCGGTTCCCTCAGAGCTGATGGAGTTGGGAGATTTTCTAATGCAATCCCTAATCCAGAGCTCAGAGAAGTGAAGTGATTTCTCCAAAGGTGACACAGCTAGTGCACAGCAGGAACCGGACACTGTGTCAATTCAAGACAGGTTGTCATGACTCTGGACCTCAACAGAGAAATCAGAGAGCTGGGTAAAGTAAAGCCAGGTGCCAAGTAGGTCCTATGCAATTCATGTTTGTTTAGGTTTTTGTGAGATGAAGTTAACACACTAACACAAGCCAGACATAAGAAAAAATGATGAAAAGCTGCCAAGTCATTACGGTACCAATAACTACAGCTAAGAAAAGTAACTCATGACTCAGAATAAATAATTTCCATACACATCGAGTTAACATGAGCTTTTGGCAAGAATGCATTTGAGCACATGGGGCTGCAAAGATTAACTGAGAATGCTGGGAGCAGATGCTCCTCGTGTGTGCTTCCCCTCTGCCCACAAAACCTCCTGAACTCTGACAGTTCAAATGAAAGCAGAAACAAAACTCCCCAAAGTCCTGCTTTGTGTCACCGCAACCCAGACCTGTAAATCAGTCCTGCTCATTTTAGTGACTTACTGACAAGACACAAAAAGGGTGTTTCTTTCAGACTTTAACTGAAAATAATTGTGTGCCATCATGAAAGGAAAACACACTCGTCTCTAAACACACTAAAAAATTTAAGATTCCTTTTTAAGAACAGCTATGAAATCGAAAAAGGAAAAACACTGTCCATGGAAAGCTGATTGTTCTGAACTTCCTGCCCTGCATATCCATATTTTTACAGATATCAATACTGAGGTCTCAGAAATGAAACAATTAGATGTGATACTGAAAAACCCTAGAGCTGACCCTCCCTTGCAAAGCAGGTTGTCAACACCCTTGGGTGTTTGTAAGGTTCCTTGCTCAGCTGCACACAGCTGCTTGTTTTCACCTTGCAAGTCAACTAGAGACTCAGAAAATGATGGTGCTTTGAGCCCTTCCTAGAAGGCTCACTTTTCAAATAATCCAGGAAAGTCTTTAATCCAGGAAAGTCTTTTTTTTTTATTAATTACATATATATTTACATCATTGTATACCCCAAGGTTCTCCCATCACCATGTCACCTGGGAACCAACATCTTGATCTCTTATGTGCATCCCTCCCCTGATTTCCTCCTCTCTCCCTCCCTCCCCCTCTCTTCCTGTATGCTTTAGTTCTATTGTCAGTTTGTTAGTTTTAAGTTTTTTCTTGTCCTTTTGTTTGTTTTCCCTATGAGCCTTGGCAGCAGAGACATGCTAAGCAGAAACACAGACTCTGAGGAGCTTACCTTCTCCCAACAGAGCATCAATCATCTTCTGTGAACTGCATAGGGGTCATAAAACATTCTGTGCTTCTCTTTGATTTCATAAAACGTCTTTGAGTTACCTGGCATGAAATTTAAATTGGTAGCAACATGTCACATTAAAGATTTGACCTTATATACTCTGGGGATTACACTTTGATAGTTGGTGTTAATTTTGGTCATTTCTCTTACAAAACTTCAGATAAAACTGCTTTTTCAAGAAGTGTGACTTCCATGATAGAAGGACTCATGTTTCACTAACTTAAGGGTCCCCACACAAAGCACCACATATAGCACATGACACACTCTCAGTAACTGGCTGTAAAGCAGGTCTCAACGAGTACGTCTTGTTTACTGAAAACTATGCAATTGAGGAGAGAAGACCCTCTCAAAATGGTTTAATTTCACCTAAGAAATCCCTGTAATATGTGACTAAATGGTGATTAAACTGTTTTATTTTTTTAAGGTGGCCAAAGCAGTAAGATTTCCATTTACTTGATTATTTCCCCCCAAGTCTAAATATATTCAAGGTTAAAATGAAATACCTTCAAAGATTCTATGATCTCTTTCCTCCTTTGTGTTTAAATGCTATTCTTTGAGGTCTTTTAAAATGCTATTTAATAATAGAAAGTCAAGCAAACAACAGGTGGAAAGCATTACATGTTTGAGATAGCGTTTATCCATATTGTTTCAATAATAGCATCAATTTCTGAACTAAATACAAAGTGGGGGAAGGGCAACTGCTTCTCTCAAAATCAGTCATTTCATGGAGAGCTGACACTATAGGAAGAGACTTCACCCTAAACCACTAAGATTGATGCAAACCCCAGATCTGGGGTAGATTTTTTTTTAATTTTTTGATGAAATGGCTGGTTTTAAAGGTATGTTTTTAAAAAAGTAATACTGAGATGTGTGCATGTTGAATTTTAATCACTGCACTTCTCTGAGCTGGAGACCTACACAGTGGACAAGTCTGTAAAGTTCAGAGTGGGTGGCTGGCTGGGAAGTTGACAATCTTTCCAGCAAGGTTGCAGCATCTATAGCTTATTTGTCCTCCCCTGAAATTTCCTTAACCACAAGGTATCCTTTTCATCTTGCATACACACTTTGCCACTAGGAACTTGTTGGCTCTGATTATATAAAGCCAGGACCAAATCTTCTTTATCCTTCCTATAGACTCCACAATTTTAAAAACCATGTTTGTGCTGTTTTCCTATCATTGCAAATAATTGTTTTATTTTATACCCTGCCATTACTGTCTTCATAGAATTAATAGGGCAGTGTGAGAAGGTCTCAAATCATCTGGGGCTTTTTTCTGGAGAAGACAAGAGGATCAAGAAAAATTCCATTAAATGGTGTTGGATAAGGAAGCTCCCAGAACACCTTTATTGTTATTAAAGTCTCAAGATAAGGCTTTTTCTAATCCTTACCTAGACTATTTGTTCTGACATCTGTGACAAAGACAGAAATATCATACTGACTTGGCATTGTTTGTTAGTAAGAACCAAGTTAAAAAAAAAAGACATAAATAGTTCACAAGTTTTGGATCTTTGCCTAAATATCAAAAACACTCATCAGAAAAGGGTTCAATATAAGATACAGTGTATTAATGCAGCAACAGATCTACATTTTCTAATGAGGTTTTTTACACACCATTACTATGACTTTTCTACCTGAAAGCGCTTCCCCAAACCACAAAAATCACAAGAATTATTAGCAACTCAAAATGCAGTAGTCTCAACACTATCCTCTTAAATTCTCCAATACCACATTACGATAAGTGGGCAGTACACTGCTGAACCTTGTACCAAGTGCTGTCCCTTGGACTTACTAGTTTTAGTTTCTTACAGTTATAGCTTTAAATTAAATTTACATTGGTACTAGGAGGTCCCTAAAAACTTCATACTAAGACATGTAGATTACATTCATAAGCATCATGCTGAGTTTATCAAATTTGTATGAGCTAATGGCAATCAATATTCACACTGCTGTCATATATTGAATGTATATGTCTCCCCCACTTCATTTTTGAAGTTCTAACTGCACTTTGATGGTTATCTGGAATGTAATATGGGTTATTGGTGGGATCTTCATGTTGGAATTAGTGCCCTTATTCAAAGGGGAAGTTGGGTCTTACCAGATCAAGGAAAGACCATGTGTGCACACAGTAAACCAGGAAGAGGGCTCTCGCTGGATCTGCAGGTACCCTGATCTTGAACTTGCCAGCCTCCAGAACTGTGAAAAGGAAATACCTGTGGTTCAAACCATCCATTCTAGGTTACTTTGTTACAGCCGCCTGAGCTAAGACATACACCAAAACCTGGCATCCAATTTTAGCTGACCTCAGTAAGGATCTAACAATATCCTTAGACAGAAACATCTTGAGGGCAGGAAGTGGGGGGACAGTTTATGAAGATGATGTCTATACTAAACTTAGTTAATTTATATCAAATATATTTCATGTATTAGACCAATTACTTGTAACCAGAGTAGGTAGCTGAATTTAACTGTAATGAGTCAAATTTGAATTTCAATACATCACTTACTAGCTCTGTGACTTTGAGCAAGTATTTAAGCAATGTGGGCTTATCTACCTTATTTTTAAAGTGGGGGTAATAATTGTACCAATCTCTTAGCATGATTGTGAGGATCACATGAGTAATCATCTGTAAGGCACTTAAGACAGCATTCCCTACCATTCTTCCTTTTGCTCTTTCATCCTTCTCTTTCTTCTTTTTTGATGTGAAAATTTCATTTCCTTTATGCAACAGTGATGAAAATAGAGAGCAGGTGTTTTTCAGTTGTGATATATATATATGTGGTATATATATATTTATATGATTTATATATCATATAAAATATAGCATTTTCAAATGTGCACTTCAGTGCCACTCGGTGCATTTACATCATTGTGCAACCACCCATTAAATATCAACTTTTCATTTCCTCCTCCCAGTAGAATGGGGACCACCATTCTACTCTGTCTCTATGATTTGATTACTCTGAGAACCTCATAGAAGTGGAATACTGCAGTACTTACCCTTTAGAGTCTGGGTTATTTCACTTAGCTAAATATTTTTAAAACAGAACTTTTTACCTTTTTAAAAATTTTTTAAGAAATTTTGAGGTATGATTACTAGTTCTCCCACCATCAAATCACCCATCATCCTCCATCATGGTCCAATGTGTTCATCCCCCTATTCTCCCTGCCTCCTCCCCCTTGCTCACCCCCCGCCCCTGCCCTGCCTTGGATACTTAAGATCTATGATCAGCATTCAAGTGTTGGTTTTTGTCTTTGTCTGATTCTGTGTTTTGTTTCTCTGTACTTCACAAATAAGTAAAAGCATTCAGTATTTTTTCTACTTCTGGCTTATTTCACTTAGGATAATCCTATCTAGTTACATCCATGTTGCTGCAAATGGCATGAGTGTTTTTTCTGATGGCCAAATTGTATTCCATATGTATATTAATATAGAATTTCTTAAAAACTCCCTTGCTCAATAGTCTCCTAGTAATAGACTTAGTCGTTTCTTATGAAAAAGCCTAGGAACCATGGGCCTAGAAAATCTTTAACTTCTCACCTAGCACTAACATATTCTACAGTTTTATAGTCAAGGGCTATGGTCATATTTTCAATACATCACAGCACCACATACATTAGAGCAGGATAAACTTGAAATAAAAGTAGGAGCAAAACATGAGAGCTTTTGCTCAATGATCTTTTCAGTGGTTTCACTAGACTGAAACTTTGTTAGGTTTATCATGTCCTGTATTAACTGCCATTCCCCTTTTATGCTCTAGACTAGCTATGTAATAAATGTAAAAATGAGAGCATAATGGGGAAAATGCTATTTTTGAACACATACATCATACTGCTAACCAAAACCTGGCTTACATGCCACAAATAGGCAAAAGGAGATTGATAGTATGGTCAAATTTCCAGTGAATTCCATAAAGCACCTTCTCATGTCTGTTCCTGAACCATTCAATAAGTTGCTTTATTAAAGTAATTACTTTAGAGAGACCTTGGTTTCCCAAATTACCTTACAAATCATAGACCACAAGTCTTATTGCTTTGTGCCCAAACTTTCTGAATAACTACCCAATTTCATGGGCAAGATGGTTTAAAACTATGGTTTTTAATGCAGCAGTTAATCTATTCATATTTTCAGTATAGTCCCTGATGGTTTCTAAATATTTCAGCGATGGTATGAAGTCTTTGCCCAGGCTATAACTCCAGAACATTCTTATACTTTAGGTCACAAACTATCCAATGACTAAAAAATAACAGCTTCCAAAATAATATTTCGTAGATCATACCAAAATCAGTGGAGAAATACGTAATGATGGGTGTGTTGCAATTGTTTCATTTTGGGAACTGAAATGCCAAGAAGAGGAATACAGTGAAGAATAAGAAAAAGTCTTAAATGTTGGTGAATTCAAACAAATTAGCTCCAAACAATTAAAAAAATTAGATGATGAAAATAACTAGTGAAGACAAGGAGAATAAAAGTGGCCACAAGGGAAAGGCTGGTGTAAGGTCAGCAAAGAAATGATTCCTAAAAAAGGGCCAGTGGAGACAGAACAAGGATGGATTCAAGCTGGGGTTTGGAAGCAGATGAACAGAAGACAACACATTTGCTCATACTTGCTTCTGGATTTTCACATAATGAGTGTACTGATCCCCCATGTATTCTCCCAGTCTCACTGTGATGCTTGGATAGAGCTGACAATATCTGCATATCTGCATTTTCCAGACTGGGAGTTCAAGCTTGCAGACTTCATCAGACAGAGCACAGCTACCCTTCTCAGATGGCCAGGTAGGGGTGACATGTAATCATGGGTAAACGGAGCCTAGGGGCAGAGGATATATGCAGGTATAAAGGGCCTTAGGTGGGATATACTTCTACCACTGTTAAACATGATTAAGTTTGAACAGCTAAGCCCCAGACACTCACAACTTTATCAGGGACACATGTCTTAAAAGTATTTTCCATGACTTACTTGGAGAAATTAATTGGTGGCATTGTATTTCTGGTAGACAATGTATATTTTGAGTAATTCCTGCTTATTCCCTCCTAAATAATAGCATCTGCTTTCTAATTTTTATGGAAGAGACAAATCTGTTTTTAGTTGACTTAGTCAAATGGAGTACTAATAAAAAATTAACCACAATGTACTGTTGGTTATTAGATGTTATTATAAAAGTGAATTGTTTCTACTGTTGATCTGAGTAATTTAATGATTTGAAGTTCGTTGATACTCATGGGTTCTTTTTAATTTTACATCCTCTTCAGCTTTTTTCACAATAAACAATTTCTCCCCTCAGGTTCTTAAGAAGGTTTACGTAGCAATCTGCTATACAGCTTAATCATCATTATCATGATCATCATCACAAAACTACCTTTGTTTACTATGGATCGGGCATTTCTCTAAGAGCTTTGTGTCTATAAATTTGTTTCATATTCTCTCCCATTTTTACAGATGGGTAAAATAAAACCAAATGGTGTGAAGTGACCTGACCAAAGACATTTATTAGTGAGTGACAAAGTCAAGGATTTCTATCAGGCACGGGTTCCAGAAACTGTGCTATTAACATCACATTATCCTGCCTACATAAGCAAATGAATGTGTTTTAATCTAAGGAACATCTGACTATTTAAGTGTCTACCCACATATTATATTTCTATAACTAGCTCTGCAATTTTAATTTTTCAACAATGACATTATTATTTTATGATTTCATGCATTCTGAGTTCTTTATATATTATTCTTGACTTAACTCTAGCTAACCTAAGAGTCAAATCTCTAACACCAAAAATGATAGTTTTCTTTGTAAAAATAAATAATCACATAAATCAATAAAGTATATGAAGCATCAATCTGTCACTAGGAAGTTGAAAAAAATCAGTACTTTAACAGAATTCAAAACATTATAGGATCACAGGGAACCAAAATACAGAAAGTTAATTGTTCAAACTCTCTTAAATACATGGAACAATGTAAAGCCTCTATAAAAAGGCTCCCCCTCAAAAAATTAACAAAAGAAAATGAATTGTTATAAAAATAATTTCTCCGCTGTAATCCAATTATTCCAAAAAGACATTAAAATAATTTAAAAATACATGTGTCAGGATAAAATTTTCTATCATATATTTTGGAAGACTGTATATACTCATCAAAACATCATGTCTGGATTATACTTTTTAATGCATACAGAATAAAATATTTTCCCAATTACATCTATTTTTACAAACTCGAATAATATTAAAATTGAAAACATGGCAAAGTAACCAGGATCCTGAGAAATATTTTTGCTGAGATCATCTCATTTGAAGTTTAGACATTTTTTTCCAATAGGAGGTCACAGACTCCTCAATTAAAAGAAAAGAACATGTTCTATGTAATTCTTTTTATTTATAATATTGTTCCACTCTACATAAAATCAAATCATTAAATCTACAGTGTTGATGTTAATTGGAAAATTCAAGTTCATTTGACAGCAAATCCCGAAGTATGAATATACATCTGAACAATACTATACAATAAGCAAGATGATGTGCAGGTTAGCTGTTATCAACAGTACCCTGATTTGTTAGTGTTTATTGGGAGGCAGAATACTGGCTTTCAGAGGTGCCAATACACCAATCCTCAGGTCTGTGACTATGTTACCTTGCATGGCAAAAGGTACTTTGCAGATGTGATTTAGTCGAGGATCTAGAAATGGGGAGACTATACTGATTATCTCGGTAGGCCTACTGTAATTACAGAGAGAGGCAGAAGAAAAAGATAATGATATTACGATCCAAGTCACAGAGATGCGATATGAGAACACAATCTGACATTGCTGATCTTGAAGATGGAGGAAGGGGGTGGGGTAAGAGCCCAGGGATGCAACCTATGGAAACTGAAAAAGGCAGCTTTCTCCCCTAGGGGTTCCAGAAAGGAACACAGTCATGCTGAAGCCTTAATTTCAGCTTAGTGAGACCCTCTGAACACCAGAATTAGACTTCTGACCTTCAGGGTTGAAATATATTTATGCTGTACAAAGTTACTGAATTTGTGATAATTTGTTTCAGCAACATAGAAAAAAGACAAATTTGATGCATTTGAGATAATAAGGATGAATCATGTTAGCAGAAATAAGCCATAAAAATAAAGAGAAATACTTGATGATCTCACCTATATGTGGGATATAGGGAAAACAAACAAAAGGACAAGGAAAATTAAAGACTAGCTGATAGCAGAAGGAAAGCATAAAGCAAGTGTGGAAGAAGGGTGTAAAATTGGGGGAGGGATGGGCATAAGAGATTAACATGGCAGTTCACTGGTGACAAGGTGGTGGGAAAACCTTGGGGTAGACAGTGATGTTAAAATATATATGTGTGTGTGTGTGTGTGTGTGTGCAATCAATTCAAAATTTTTAAAAAATGGATGTGGTGACTTGGCCTCAGTCCACTGGTGTCCACATGATTCTACACATTATGGTCCTTGGTGAGATCAATGGGGTAGCAGGGTGGGCAGGAGGGGGTGGTTCATAAGGGCTGGTAGGATAAAATCAAAGTAGGTTTCTCTAGCAGGCTGAAGGAGTTTGTTGCTTACCCAGTGCCATCAAGCTGAACTTTATCTGGTGAGTTCCTTTTGGAGCTGAGCAGCGCAGCTTAAAGGCTAGGATACTGGGAAAGAAAGCTATTCTTCCTTTTCTTTTTGTGTGCAACTCAGCCTAAAGTTTTTGTTCCACTTTTCTTGGGTGGATTGAAGAGACCCAGAGAGGTCTTTGTTGATTAATAGTTGCCTAATTGCTAATGTGTTGTGTGTGTGTGTGTGTGTGTGTGTGTGTGTGTTGGAGGGGGGTGGTGGTGGAAGCTAATGTCTCTTAATCTAACATATTAGAGACATTACTTCATTCTAAATCTAAAATTCTATAAAAATTCCTCTCATCCCAGTCTACAGTAAACAAGATAGAATCCACCAGAGAACAGTAGTAAATGAAACTTAAAACATACTTAACTTAATTTTTTTAATTAAGGAGAAAAGTTTTAAGAAAGTTTTTATTTCCCACCCTCCCAAGTTAATGTATTGTTATCAGTATTATTAACACATTTCTTTTTCTGTGATGCCAATGGAATGATGAAAAGGAAATGTGGGTAAAAGGACAAGGCAGCTAATAAGTTAAGGAAGAAAATATAATAATCTCCTAAATTATGTTAATCACAAAGGTGCACTATCCCTCTGTATTGCAAAACACAGGAAGGCAACTGTTCTCTGCAGACAATCAAATTACTATTGATTTTAAGAATACTTGATGCTAGATGACACAGAAAAGGTATTCTTAGAACAGAGGGCTGCAGGTTCATTCAAAGGTCACTTTTTTCCCAAGGGTGATATTTATTTGTCAGTAATGACCTTTCTTTTGCTCAGCTTGCATTATTTAGATAAAAACTCCTTCAAAATTATTCTTTTAGATTTTTTTGTAAACTTTTATATAGTCTGAAATACTGTGCAGTATGTGAGAAAAATACTCCAAAAATCAGTATTTCATGTGAGAGTTCACATTGTCCAAACAAAATGATGGTCTCTTTTAAGATTAAAGAAAATGACCTATATCTTTCTAGTGACACAGGGAGATATGATACCCTTCTCTCCCCTTGCCACCCACACACATACAAATACAAGTCAAGTAAAGCCATGAATACATGGCTCTTTTAATACTTTTTGATGACTGGTCCATTTAACTTATCAATTAAACTATTATTTCCTCTTTACAAATAGAATGTTTACACTGCCCATAATATATGTTGCTGGTCTTTTCAAATTTCTTTTTTTTTTTAATTCTCAAGGTAAAAGTAACATTTTAGGCTTATTTATTTATTACAAACTCCCTCTTAAAGGACAGGAAGTCAGTTTCGTATACTTCATTTACAAAATGGCAAATTCACATTCTCCTACAGAAGTGTTTCATGACTCATGGTGATGTAGGCCATTCCTGTCCACAGCCTGCATAGACACTCCACATCAGGTTTGCTTTACTGATGGCAGAAGCAGGTGTCTCTTTCTGTTCTTCCCCCAACAGATACATAAACACCCGCTTTCCCTTCTTTTTATGAGTCTTGCCAATTCAAGTCCAATGCACTTTTTCCTCATATGAAGTCAGGGCCAGTGGGTTCTGGGGACAAGGAGGCAGTTCAGGAGGACAGGCTGCTCACAGGGACTGAGCAAAGAAGGCATTATATTAATGGTGGGGTGGGGGTCAGTTTCTTCTCAGAGTGGGAGTCATAAATATGGAAAAGGGCAAGTCTAGAATAAACTTAGGATTTTATACTGGAATTGAACTACCAATGTAGACACAGGAATTTTAATACATGGGCAGACATAAGAAGCAGTATGTATGTGCATGTATGTGTGTGTATTTGTATGTGTGCAGTCAGATCATTTCTCGCTGTGTTCAAGAAGAAAGCACAGCAGTAATCTTTCTCCAGTAGCGATATACATACCAAACACCTAGATCTTGGTTATTAAATATTATTCTTACTAAAAAGAACCAGATATTCTTGGAGAAATGGTTGATGTCAGCATAGGAACAATACAAAATGAAACTAGAATATTTCCTTGGATCATAATATGAAGAACTCAACGAATAACAGGAATGGGAAAGAGACACCGAAACTAACCTCATGTTGTCCACATTAGTCAAATCTGGGAAAATTTGAGAACCAAAATAAATAATGATACTGAGAGATTTTAATCTATTGAATCAAACAAGACTCCATGAATCTAGATTAAACTAAATACATATATAAGAGAAATTTCTATCTTATAACAGAATGCCAACAAATAAAGAATGGGAATGTAGAAAAATCACCATTTGGCAACAGACTGGTAATAGCTGAATCCACTTGGTAATAATTGACTCTGTAAAGAATCATCAACGGATGCTAAAATAAGTGAATGTCTGATGAGTAACAGAATATTCACATAGTTCTTAACGCTTCATAAACTATGTATTAAGTATCTATTAGGAAATAAGCACATACTTGTTACTTAAATTTACATATAGAAATTTGGCAGATATCTTATTACCAAAGTGATAAAAGTTCACTTCACTAGTGATGAGACAAGTCTGCATCCTATACTCCCTGATAGGAGGCACTGAGGACTCTACATCACTTCTCTGGCATTTATTCCTAACCCCCACACCCCGAAATGCATGACCCAAATTTAACCATAAAGAAATATCAGACAGTCTCAAATTAAGGGGCATTTTACAAAGTTATTGATTTGAACTTTAAAAATTTGCTCCAGAAAGAGACTAAAGAAACAAGACAACTAAGCATAATACATGATCCTGAGCTGAATCCTGGACCTATAAAAGACATTATTGGAACAAATGACGAATTTTGAATGGGATATAAGCATTTAGTTTTAAAGGGCAATGGAACATCGTGTCTCCAACCAAATGTCAAGCGGTTTAGAAAATTAAATGACAGATATAGAAAAAATAAATAAATGTGTGTTGTGTTATATGTGTCAATATACACGATGTGTGCATAAAAAGAAAGGGAGAACTGTGATTATTAAGTTTAGTAGAATCTGAGTAAAAGATATGTAGGAATTTTTGTTTTATTCTGTAGGTTTGGAGTTATTTTAATATGAGCACTTTTTGGAGGGAAAGATCAGAGGATTTTGTTATACAAATATCTTCAGATGTTGCTCATTTGGCAACTGATATGTGCCAAACTCACCAGGAAGACACAAAGGAACTAGACCCAAACTTAAGGTTCAGTATATACAGGGACAAGCAAACACACACAGTAAGATGCAAAATACTAAGTCTCACTCATCTGATTCTCTAATATAGATGCCACCAGCAGGCATAAGTGGGCCACTAGAAAGAAAAAAATAGTTCAAGGGGAAGAAATGAAGGGTAATAAAACCCAGATTAGTTCAGGATAAGAAGCAGAGTGTCCTGAACAGACAGAGAATAACAAGGCTGCTCTGAATCAGAAGAACTTTCCATAAAAAGATGGCATTTTAACTTTTTTTATTCATAGGAAAGTTCAAGGTAGATGCATCACAGATAGTATAATAAAAGGAGAGAGCTACATTGACATTCATAATTCACAAGCATAAGTTGCTATTAGCACAGACAGAAAATAATCCTCTCTCATACTCACTCACAGCATATTGACTTTTAAAAACAATATGCAAAGATACAATTGCCATTTTTAACTTCTTCAAGAATATAAAATGCATCATCATCCATCTGGATTCCCTTTGATTAGAAAATGCATAAAGTCTGTGTAAGTTGTCAGTAAGTAAATGAAAGACACTGAAGTAAGAGATTCCTAATTTCTTTCTATCTCAAAGTCAATAGATTTTTTCAGTCCAATTCAAGTCACAGTTTTGATTACTTTAGCAAATGTAAGAAGTCTGAAGTAATAGACTTCATTTTCTCATCCCAGGATAACTACACAATGAACATAATGTCAAATCATTTTGGTTCCACTGAGTAAGAGAGCCAGAGTAAGTCAAGACCTCACCCTGGTGCTCTCAGTTCTCTAACATTTGCACTATACTTGCTTTGCATTTCATTATCATCTCTGCTAACAGATCAACCTATGAATTCAGACAATTTTTCAGACTGAAAAGCAACTGAAATTTAAATCTATTACTTTCTTTGCAAATCTGCCTAGCTTTGTGCTCTGTGGTGGTGGGGTTCTGCTTTAGTGTATGTAGTCTGCCAATGAAACTGAAATTTCAATGTAAATATTAACCTTTCATTTCTCAGGTTCAAACTTAGTTTCCCCCAAACAGATTTCTGATTACTTAAGAACCCAAATTTTGTTTCCCAACCTATGCCCCCCACCGAGAGAGAAAATCAGGACTGGCCATAAAATATTATATGCATTTTATTCCCTTAGCAGTTAGGGAATAAAAGAGAAGAATGAACCCATTTCTTTCCCTTCTCATTTCTCTCCCTCTTTTGAAATAATCCTCTGTGTATAAAGTGCAAGCACTAAAACACATATTTGAATTACTCACAAATATATAATTTGAATGGACTCAAATGATGTTAATTTATCATTCTAATTACATTCAATGAACAAACTAATCCCGTTTTCAGATAAAGTAATATTGCTTAGAGGAGTTCACATTTTTCTTAATATTTGGCAAATACTCTTTAAACTGGCTACCAGCCTAAAACTTCCTTGCAATCACAAAATTTGCCCCAGGGGTTAAAAGCCAACCACCCACGTTTAAAACATTTATGTCTGAACCTGCAATTTGCTGGCCACCCACACGAGCTCATTAAAATGTTGGAACCAAATTTGCTTTGCCAGTTTAATTATCAAAGTCAAAAAATCCATTTCTCACCAACCAAATTAGTGACAATCTTCTCTCTCAATGGAAAAATGAAGGCCTATGTTTTACCCCCCTCTCTAAATTAGTCAATGCACCTGTCTACTTCCAATGAAAACTGAGATTAGAATAAGTCTTGAGGCACACACAAAGGGTCAAAGCCAGAAAAGCCTAAGTGTGTCTCTTACCCCAAATCACAGGAATGAAATAAATCATTTCTTTCAATGACCTGCCATACATCTCTTTCAAGATCTGTGACATTTCACTTTAATCTTTTCTTGAATTGTAGGAATTGTGTCTCCAATAGGGGTCAGGCAAGTTTTTTTCAAGATGGTCTAGAGAGGGCCTTTTACAATTTGAACTGTAGAATTAAAGTCAAATGGAGACCCTGTGGATCTTAAGAGAATTCAACACTACTGTTCAAGAATGGAGATAATCTAATTTGGGGAAACAACCCAGAAACAACCCTTTTTACTGGAGAAACCTATCTTAAAGCAGGGCAAATGGCTACAGACAAGTTTTAGTCATATCTAGTCATCGCTTTCTCATGTCATATTCCCTTAGCACATAATACATCCATTTTGCCTCACTTACTATAGAACTTATAACCATGTAGATTCTCCAGAAATGTCGCTCACTTTGGGCCTTTTCACCTACTGGTGTTAATTTGTTTCTTCATCCAGTGTTTTCCCCCATAAATTTTCATTTTAATAAAAACAGATTCCTGACTGACTAAATACCAGCTCTCAGCTTAAAGTACTCATTGTTCTTGGGGAAATAACAAACTGAAAGATAACATAGTAGGAACATGATCATTCTTTAACACAATGATCAGCAAGTTTTTTCTGTTTAAGGGTCAAATAGTAAATATTTTAGATTTTGAGGCCACACTGCCTCTGCCTAAATCACCCATCTATCTCTACTGTCACAGCATGAAAGCAGTCACAGACAATACATAAACAAATGTGCATGGCTATGTTCCAATGAAGACGGTATTTACAAAAACAGAAAGTGGGCCAGACTCAGCTCATGGGTTGCACTTTGCTGACTCCAGTTTTACTACTTCTTAGCTGTGCTATCTAATGAAAATTTGCCTTACATAGCAAACCCCCAGAAACACTGGAACATGGCTTCCGATACAGTAGTTTACATGCCAGCTACATCAACACCTCCCAGCATATTTGAAAATGATACTTATTCCTGGGTTGCAATCCTACTTTACTGAATCAGGAAGCCTAGAAAAAAAGGCCCAGGCACCTGCACCTTTTCAAACTTCCCAGTTAACTCTTTCGGCACCAAAGTATAAAATCTGCTTTCATTTTAATGAAGACCATGCTTCAAGGTATGACAGGATATAAAATTCTGCATCTGCTGTGGGGTGATGGCATGGGGAAGGGGCTGGGAGTGGTGGGACTCTATTAGGAAAACCTTATACCAAGGAAACTCAACTGTCATCTCAAGGATCATTTATTAACCCACAAATGAGCGTAACACTTAGCTGGTTTTTTTTAATTTAAATACAAGAACAACAAAAAAGAAAACCATTTCTTAGCCTATTCTCCATTTCTCTTACATAAGTCATTTTATCACAACTTTGATTTCTTTTATATAATTGGATATAAACATTAATTGCTTAATACATTACAATATAATCTTCCTATAACTTCCTAGATTCCAATCTAACCTTCCTACATTAATTGCTTAATATATTACAAACTAGTCTTCCTATGCTTATGAATTGATATTATTCTTTTGTTTTGGTTTTGGATCTCAGAAAATTTCCATTTCAGCTGGAATCAGATACATAACATGCACCAATTTCTACACAGAAATCTACTCATTCCTTCCATGTTACACTTTGTTCATAAGTCCCCATTAGGAGGTCTCAAACAGTATCATCTTCTTTTGCCCTATGTCTCAGCAATACATGTTTAGTTTGGAATTTACTCATTTTCTTCCCCAGACTGAAAGACAATTCTGCAGTGGGTGCAAGGGTCTCCTCTTTGCAGAATTCATTGATCTGGCTAAAAGTCATACTCAATATTCATCCAAGACATTGTGTTGATATCAGATGTCATTCCCACAGAGTGACTGTGTGTCTGGAATTCACTATTTAGGACCTATTAGGAGATAACACATTATAGTCACTGATGCACTTTTCTTGACATTACTGGGAATTTTAACTCAAGACTACAAATCCAGTTGAAAATAACACTGCATGATTTCAAATTCTCTGTGACAGGTTAGCTAGCCCACCCCATGGCAAGCAGCAGCCCCTGCAGAAGTACTGCAGAAGATGATACCAGTAGATCACAGTCAAGCCCCCCTACAGAGTTTACTCTTTAGCAGGAAATGGCCCAGACAGAGATAAAGGGAATGAGGTGGAAAGTTGAGTATAATAGAATGAGAACAGGCTTAGAACTCCATCTGTCTTTAACAATAAAGTCTATAAACATCCAACAAATGATAGAATTCTTTCATTCTGTAATTACAGTTCTCATAATCAACTATTTAAGTCTGAAATAGACCTCTACACAGATTAGGAAAACTGCTAAGAAACATTGATAATCATTGTTTCTAAACCCCAATTCACTTTTTCTGTGACAAGTTAACTTTTCATTCTGAATCCTTTGTTTTTATTTTTTCTTTCTGACCAAAATGATTTTCATATTGAGTAGCATAAATTTTTAAGTATACAATAAATATCCTAAATAAAAATGGACTGTGATTTTTGAGGTGGTTTACACTTCTTCAGTTCACAAATATTTAATGAAGATCTACAATGTGCCAGGCACTATGCACTGGGAACATAATGGTTTTAAAAACTTGGGGAGGAGGGCTTGGTTCTTTGTTCTCTTGGGGTTTACTTTTGTCACAAATCTCACTTCCACTAAGTTTAGTTCCAGCATGTTTTCTTTCATACTTTTCCATTCTATTTACTTGTTTTAAATGTATTTTATTGATAAAAATATTTTATCTTTTTTTTTTTTCATTTCATTTACTCACTCAAAAGACTGCATGCTGCCTAGTTCTATTTTCTAGTTACTCAGTTCTCATCCCAGAGGTAATGAATAGGACTAGTTTTTTATGTGGTCTTCTAAAAAAAAATCTTGTAAAATACCATCAAACAAGAATATACATTCTCTGTCCTTCTGTTTAAATACAATAACCACATAATGCACTGCTTCACACCATGCTTTTTTACACTTGTTGAGTCAGAATTCATCCCTAACTACTATATCCTATTCATAGCTATGTAGTATTCCACTGTGTGGACATACCATGATGAATTTAGTATGTATGAAGACCATATACTCTTTCATGAAGAATTATATTAAAATTAATATCTGTGTTATCAATAATATATACACATTCTAATATATAAAGCCACCCTTAGATTAGTCTTCACACATGCAGTTGGTTTCCAACTCACAAGCAGGCACAACACCTCCATACCAGCATAGCTCCCACCCCCTCTGAAGAGGTAAGTCAAAGAAAATGCACTGTCCTCCAGATTTGTGTGTCATATATCCTGGAGATACCCCTTGTGAGAAAGAGAAAGTAAAGAATACAGTACAGGTTCTGGAAATTTCCACATAATCATCTCATTTTCCAAGACCCACAAACAACTTCAGCAAGCTGCATGGGGTGGCAGAGCAACCAGAAGCTGACCCCATCAGCTGTGGGGTTAAGAGCTCACAGAACTGTAACACCAGTGTCACAGATGGTGTTCAGGTCCTGGGTGTCATAAATTCATAACATTTCTTGGTCAAAGGCCTCCTTGGCATGCTTACTTTTCCAAAAGGCTGTTAAATGCTCAGAGATTTTCTTTATCCCTCCATGCAGCTGCAAACTTCACTTGCTCGCATGCCCCTACAAGAAGGCATAACTGTAGTGTTTCCTTTTAAACCTTTTAAATCAAACACCTTCTATAGGTACTTTGGCAGCTCTTCTGAGTCTTTAAAAGCAGAAAGGGCAGAGGGAGGACCACCCATGCACAAATGGGTTTATTTGCACAGCATAGTCCTTATGGTAGGTTTTAAAAAGCAGCCCTTCTTCACACACCCCCTCATACAGGTGCTTCTCCTGCCTAAGATGGCCCAGGCTTCATTAGCAATGAAAACCATGTCAGGAGTATAAACGACTAGAGTCCTGTCCTTATTACCCCATCATTTAACTTGGTAATGGCAATTTATTGAGCACCCATGACATGAAAGGTGCTATAAAATTTACTAAATTTTGAAATGATTGAAGGTGCATCGTATAAATACACACAGATGTGTTTCTGGAAAGGCTGAAAATATTTTTACAGACATGAAAATGAATCAGTTATTTTTATCTCACATAAATGACAGAAGGGGGGAGGCCTATGAACTCACAAACTGTGAGTACTCATTTATAACATTAAATTAGTTCACAGATTGTAATAAAGGTTTTAAAAATCATTGAACACAGAACAGTCTTTCAGCACACAGGCTTAGACCAGGTCTCCTTTATGCTGCCTCAGAACTGGTAAAATAAAAAAAGAACTTCAAATTGTTATAAATGCTGAAGGACACATTTTATTTTGTTCTGGCCAAGTTTGTTGCCAATTAAGGTTCCTTCCATTAAAAGAATTATTAATGGCAGTGGTTGATATTTTCAGGACAGTATGGCCTCACTTCCCCGTTATTTTTTCCTCCTGATAAACACAAACCTACTAAGTACTCTTTCTTTTTTTACTGATTTTATAGATATTTTCTTACATTGTTGTGTACCCTGAATTTTTTCCACCAGTATGTCACCTGTGAACCATCATCCTATTCATTCATTTATGCTCATCCCCCTCTCAATTCTCCTTCCCTTCCTCCCTCCCTCTCCTTTTCTGTATGCATCAGTTCAGTTATCAGTTTGTTAATTTTAACTTTTTCTTGTCTTTTATTTTGTCTTCCCTATATTCTACATGTAAGTGAGACCATTTGGTATTCATCTTTTTCTTTTTGACTTATTTCAGCTAGCATAATTCCTTCTAGCTCCGTCCATGATGTGGTAGATGACTTTAGTATTTTCTGTTTGCTGATAATACTCCATTGTGTAAATATACCACAAGTTTTTGATCCATTCATCAGTTTTGGGGCATTTGGGTTGTTTCCATGTCCTAGTTAATATAAACAGGGCCATGATAAACATAGGAGTGCAGGTTTCCTTTTGAATTAGTGTTTTTGTAAAGGAAACTTTCTGAGAGTTCACTGGCAACTACAAGCTTTGTAAAATAATCTGAAATGCTTTATGTATATATTAAGAATATTGCAAAATAATTGTGTCAAAATATCTTCCAAGGATAGGACTGGAATTCTAGTAGCAAAGTTAATATAGCATACACAGATGTTGACTTTTAAAGATGCACATCTGAGACAAAAGGTGACAGTGCAACATGACTTTAATTAAAAACTAAAAATACAAAGAAACTTATGTCATAAGAAACATGTCATCTGCAGCAACATGCATGGAGGTAGAAAGAATCAAGTTAGTGGAAATTAGTCAAAAAAAGAGAGAAATATGAAATGGTCTCATTTATATGAGAGATTTAGGAAAACGGACAGACAGGAAAAATTTAAAACTTCCAATAGAACTGAAGCATAGATCAAGGGAGGAGGAGGAGAGCAATTGGGGGAGGGGGAGGGCACAGGAGATAAAGAAGGTGCATGAATGATAAGTGATGGGAGAATATCAGGATAAACAATGATGTAATATATATATGTGTGTGTGTGTTTGTGTATATATATTCATGCAATCAAAAATAATTTTTAAAAATGAAAAATAAATATTGGCACTATTTAAAAAAAATTAAAAATAACTAATAATAAAATGTGCCAATGAGTTGTTAGATCTCTCTGATCTGATAATACCTAATGGACAAGCAACAGTAAATGTACCCTTCTGACACATCAATAAAAAGCAATTTGTGGAAAGATATTTATAGTGATGGATGGTATCTGGGTTTCAAGATGACCCCCTTGTGATCCTGCATTCACACTCATGTGTAGTCCCCTCCCACACTGTAAAGGGTTAGTGTGTGTGACCAACAAAATATGACAGAAGTGAAAGGAGACCACTCCAAGATAAGACTGTGAAAATCAAAGCTTCCATCAGGGTTCTCTCAAACTCTATCTCATCACTCAACTTGGGGAAATCTGTTGTCATGTCATTAGCAGCCTAATGGAGAGGTTCAAGAGTCAGAAACCAAAGTCTCCTGTTTGTTGCACATGGCTGACCTTCCACCCTTCCAGACTCTATAATGAGAAACTTAGCTTAGTCTCCTGGAAGATGAAAAACCATGGATTGATGGGTCATGTTGTCCCAGGTGCTGCATACCAATCCTTCCAACTGACCCACCAGCTGAGTGAAGACATGAGAGAGAGCCCTCCATTCAACTGATCAGAACTTCTGGTCAAGTGCACTAACTGCTATAGTGGTCAAGTGCACTAACTGCTATAGTGAACATTTGGGTTTGTTGGTTTCACAGCACTGCTGAGGAGACAAGTGATACAGCAACCACACAAAACTATGTCTTTGATAAGTTGTGGTACATTTTATACAATTTGAAAATGCCAGCTGGCAAAAGTTCAATAATGTTATATTACAAATTTCAATTATTTATGCAGTCTTAATGTAGACTAATTAGTACAAATAACTCTGAGTTTGGGATTATTTTGTAGCATATCTAATTATCTATAACTCAATGATGTACATAGAGATGCTAGTTTAAAAGAAGTAGTTTAATTCAAGAGTAAGGTTCATGGGGAAACCACTGTGCTGAGAGTAACAATTTAGTGGATTTTTGTGCTTTCTAGAATTGCCTTTCCCTTCTGGTGACACCTTCAATTGTAATGCTTCGAAATTTTACATAGAAAAGTTGAGCCCATCTCCAAAAATGCCAATGTCAAGAGTACCTTAGCACTTAATTTGACCCTGTCTTGTTTAGCACATGAGCAGTAGGTTCAGACACAAGCAAATAGCAGGGTTGATTTTACCCACACAATTTTCCTAATAATAGACACATAGTAATTATGTGCATGGAAACTATGTACCAAGCGACTGTGGTGATCTATTTAAGCAATAGAAACGGAAATCTCTACATACAATACTTATTACTCATAGGAAAAGACCAACTTAAATACTATTTACATCAATTTAGATAATGCACTACACTACAACCAATAGCAAACCATATAATGAAGTGTTGAAAGGATATTTTTTGAACCGTATTTATGGCCTTTATTCTAATCCTATTCCATGGCAGCTTACCAAAAGTTTCAGAAGGCAGTCATAATCCTAAGTACACTAAAAATACATTGCTATTCAGTCTGCCCTCTCCCTAACCTTTTAGCCCCAAGATGGTCAGTTGCAATGTTTAACAGGATGGATCTGCATTCAGAAATGTTAATGTGCAGGTTATTTCCAGCTACTGGAGTTTCTTTTCTAGCTTCTAATTTAACCCTAGAGCATCCTAATTTACTTTGGCAAAACATTTACAAATATGGTAAAAATAGATAAGATGGCTCTCTGTCTCTTCTCTGTCCTCTAACAGAGAACATTCCTTTCCTGTCAAGTTGATAGATCAGATTTTCTGTACATGATACCGCTGCAGACACCAGTTGACAGACAGCAGAGCTGGGGTGAGGGTGCATGCATGCTGAGCTCAACAATATAAGCTTTAAATAAAAGATCAAGACAGTCCTTGGAAAGAAGCCACGGGATAGTACTAATGAATGCTAGAGTAAAATGTAGGCTCAGACAAAGTGACATTTATAGGCTCCTCCTACCCTGAGATGCACTGAATACCAACGTGAATGGTACAGGAGTTTGCAAAAGAGGCTGAAAGTTAAGAAAATCTAGGCTGCTAGAAACTATGACATCAGGGTGGCTATAGGCACACTGAGCTCTTAGTTTTTTGCTTCCTAAAGACTATGTCCTACTTCCACTAGAGAACAGACAGCTGTAATCTAAAAAATCTCCCAACCTAACAATCAGGAAAAGAAAAAAAATCATCATTTTTGGAGCTCAATAAGAAATTGAGGTCAAAAAGCAATTAAATGAACTGAATGCCAGCGGTGACTTTCATTCCCTCTCAGAAATGACATGCAAACGTTGACAAAGCATGAGAGAGGGCAGTGGCAATCAGAAAAGAAAGTAGGAAGCAAACAACAAAGACGGTAACATATGCTACGTAGTCAGTGTGACCCTCAGGGCCTTGGATTCCCTGGACAAATATTAGGTAACAGGTGCTTTCACACAAAACCAATTCTTCTAATATCAACATTCTGTTTTGCCTGAAGAAATAAAGGGTGGCCACATGGCTGAGAAACAGAGCTAAGACCGATAGTGTCAGTCCATACCTTTCCCTTGATTCCTTGAGGAGATTTAGGGCTTGAAATGAACATAAGGACAATAAGGAAAATGTGATAACTATCCACCCTTATCAGGCAAAACAACAGAAGTTCATCAGACCTGTCTTTCAGCTCCCAACTGAAGTCACTGCATCAGTTTATCAGCCAAGAGTTCATGCTCCCCACTCTAGGCAGTGAAAAGGGAGGCATCCATCAGACCCACAGAGAATTATGTCCCAGACTTTTGCAAAGGGCTCCCTTGGAATCACTCCTCTTCTTTACATCCTGGAAACCCCAATATACAGCTATTTTCAGTAAACAAATTAACAAGGAAAAGGGAACAAATTAAAGATACCAGGAAGTGCAATCCTTCCCCTTTGCAATTTCAAGTGTAAATTTTGTCAGCAAAAACATTTAAAATAAAATACAAACATGGGGCTAAAGATCAGCCTAAGTGTGAGCCCATCCTGCAAAAAGGTCAACCAAATTCAGGGTCTCTTCAAAAGTCAATCCCAATAAACATGGTTCAGATAGACAGAAAAGCAGCAATTACACTATAAACATGGACAAAAGGAAAACATGTCCCTTTGATTTCTCGAAATGTATATTTAGACTGCAAAGAAACTGCTCCCAGTTCCTGTAAACTGTAGTCCCATCATTTTGGGGTTCCTTTGCTCCCATGACTAAGCTCACATACATCCGTAAAGATATTGGGAAAAGAACAAGAGTTTCTTAGGTGTTTAGAGTGGACTCTTGCAATTTGGGTCTCCTTTCCCTGACTTCATAAAGTTTTCTTCTAAAGATAAGAATGTAAAAAACTAGTGCTTTAATTTCCTTCATCATCTGAGTCTTCTGAATAGTCACTGAATAGTATATTTTCAAAATACAACAAAGTTAAGTGAAAGTCACCAAAGTGCCAAATGATTTTTGAGGAATATGAAAGGTTTATGAAAATGAAACTGTAGTGCCTGAATTCTGAATACTGTTGGAAAATTACATCAACTTTCAATTTCCTTTCCAAAAGTGAACAGCCTTAAAAAGAAAGGTACTCTGTTTTCTGGAAAATTATTCCAGAAATCCTCGCCATTTAATTCTTATTTTTACTTACAACTGAATGATTTTTAGGACACTGGGTTTTTAAGAAAGACTTTCCACTCTATCTTCTCATATATTTTCTATGCACCTTTTACAAAATTGAGCAAAATAAAAACCTCCACTAATTTTCCAATATCTCCAGCTTTTTCCAGTTGACTTTGGATGACTGATCATGGAATCAAATATGAGACAGATTTTTCTTTTCCTATTCTTTTTTTAATTAACATGATTTATGAACATTTCTACACAACATTACAAATGCTGAAATAATTATTCTGCAGTATCCTTTAAAAACATTTACATAAACAACTAAATTATATAATAATTTTGTAATACTGAAGAACAACTTTCAAAAGTGAAAAAGGAAATAGGGGAACAGTTTGAAGCTTTCCCTACATAAAATGTTTTAGGCACAGGTTTATACCAAGTCTCTGATATAGAATTTGGTCAAGTAGAATCTAAAAAAATGAATACACACCCACACATAGATATTGAGGGAAAGTACAATGGAAAAATACAGTATTTTAAAATTAAAATTTCATACATTTGCAAGTATATTTTCATTTTATGAATATTCAAAGATGACTTTATTTTACAGATCATAGTTATACAGTCAACATACTGAAAAAACTAACAATTGCAATTCCATATATCTCCTATTAAATATTTGTTTTATAACCTGAACTCAGATTTCAAAGTAAAATGAAATCATCTACATTTCAAGGGTATTGCATTCACATAATCTTAAAGACAAATGCCTTTAAATCTCATCAAAAAACAAATTATAAAATTCCAGCTATGACACTCTCCACTGAAATACATTTCCAGAAAGACAAACACATTTAGTAACTAAGTGCAATAAGGCACCAACACCGTGCAGGTGGCTCACCTGCCATATTCATCAAGGAAGCGTTGTAAAGAGCACTGGAGGACCAGAAGGCACTTTGACTTTGCACGTGGAGCTACCTACTGTCATTCACTGCAGGTGACTAAGAAGGGCCCTGCTGCAGCTTGGGAGGGGGGAGGAGTAAGAGTCCCATGAACCCTCTAGTACCAGGCCCCAGGAGTGGGAGGGGAGGAGAGGATTGGCGCTGAGTGGTGAAGGGGGAGCACTAAGAAGGGATCACGCAGGTTGAATTTAAAAGCCCAGAACTTTGAGTCTCAACAATGTGAAGAGAAGGAGCATTTCCACGCCTCTATCTCCAGTCTGATCGTTTGCAAAGCCCCATGGCTCCATGTTCTCTGACCCTCCCTGGTGTGAGAATGGCTCAGAGGTTCAAACAGGTCATCTCCTGAGCTGTGGGAGGAAAGTCCAGGGGCAAGTGAGCTGCTGACTACCATTTCCAGCATGTATCCATCATTTTTTTTTTTTTTAAAGACTAGGTCTCGCTATTTTTTCCCATGGAATTGCAGGCTCACGTTCCCCAGGGTACCACAGACTCAAGCAATCCCCCAGTCTCAGCTTCCCAGGTAGCTGGGATTACAGGCATACACCACCATACCCAGCTATTTTTTTGGAACTAGGTCTTGCTACTGCCTCTGGTGGGACTTGAACTGTGATCCCTGGTTCCGGCCACAGATTCTTAGGCTGCTGCTTACAGGCATGCACCACCATGCCCAGCAAATCTTCTTTAATGTATTCGTTCAACAAGTTAGTGCTGAGTTCTGTGTGCCAGGCCCTGGGGAGGCAGCAGAAACCAAATGGCATATCTTCTGCGGCCTTACAGAGCACTAACTCCAGGGAGGGAGATGACGAAGAACTAGAAGCACACACTAGGTAATGTCATCCCTTCAAGGATTCATGCAAGGGGCCCCTGAGACCTGAGAGAGAGCAGGGGTTAAGTGGTACAGTGGATCCTTCCCTCCGTGAGAACAGACCCTCTGGAAGGAGAGATGGGGCAAAATCAAGAAGGTCAGTGTGGTCAGAGCCAAAACACAAAGGGGTCTGTCCTCTGTCCACTGTGTGGAAGCAGCAGGGAAACCAGGAGGAATTCAGGCAGGCCAGGCAGGCATGGGGGATGGGGGCTTTATCTAATTTACACTGTGAAAAATTAACCATGACAGCAGAGCTGAAAACATTTGGCCTGGATTTGCAGTGTCTCATGTCTCATGTCATGGTTTCGATAGCAGGGATGATAGAAGTAGTAAAATTGGGAAGTATTTAAGAAATAAAGTCCATAGGACTAATGGTTTATAATTTTGATAGGGATGACCTCCAAACCTGCCCAAGGACTCTGGCCAATTCATGGAGACAGAGACTCATCACTAAACATCAAACAGCCCAGTCCCGGTGAGGAATTAGGGGCCAGGACCCTGCATTCTGTTTGACATCACATCACAGACTGAGCTTCTTCCCTTTACAAAAGTGGAATTGGAAAATGAAGGGAAAGAGGAACGGAGAGGGGAAGGGAAGGGATAAGGGAGGCTGGAGGAAGGGAGGGGAGGGAAGGAGGGGAGGGAAGGAAGGGAAGAAGGAAGGAAGGAAGGAAGGAAGGAAGGAAGGAAGGAAGGAAGGAAGGAAGGAAGGAAGGAAGGAAGGAAGGAAGGAAGGAAGGAGAGATAAAGATGGGAGAGAAAGGGAAGGAGAATCATTTTTGTCTATGAATCTATAAAGTTTAAAGTTATGAATCCATAATATTTCAAACTTCAGGCATAAAATCCTGTTATCAGAAAAGTTTGCAATTATGACAACATTGTATTATTCTGTAAATTTCAAAAAGTATTGTATTATTTCTGTAGATTTACCTTAGAGACTGTCAAGAGAGTCTCTAATAATGATGATGACGATGATGATGATGTAGCATCATGATCATCAATAGTTAAAAAAAAAGAGTTATTTATCAGAACCTGGTAGCAGGTAATGGAAAAGGAGCATTTAACCATCATAAAACATTTATCATGTAATAGAGGAGACAAAAGAAACTCAGAGATGCTGAATTCAAATCTGTTCTGGTAAAGCTTTCAAACAATCTCCTCTGGAGCTGCTTGTGTACTTAGAGCTGTAAGATTTCTTTTACAATTTCAATTCTAAAATTGTTCATGCTAATTTGGATAAAGGGGCATGTTCTCTTCTTTAGTCTCTGAATTTCTTGGTGCTTCCCAAGCACAGAATCTGGGACAGCACATTAGCATTTCCTCCCACCCTGGCCCTCAGCACACAAAACTTACAAATCTGGCTGCAGTATAGAACCAGTGTGTGTGTGTGTGTGTGTGTGTGTGTGTGTGTGTGTGTGTGTATAATATATAATATATATATATAATTCTATAATGCATATCTGACACAGAGAGAATGAATGTATGCCTTAAAGCTTCATTTTGAATTTTGATTGGTCCAGGTACTCCTTCCTACCTGTGCTTCAGGCCCAGATCCACCAAAGCCTAGTTCTACTGACCCTCAAATATACTCACGCATGCACTGTGGTGCTCTTGAGGTAAAAAACAGAACAAAACAAAAGAGACAGCAAAAACTTCCAAGCATGTGACAGGTGGCTTATTCTTGATCTATTGGTTTATTAAACTATCTTAACTTTAAAGACCTATGACTGCTTGTTGAAAAGCTATTATGATGACATTTCCAACTCCCTAGGATCAGTCTGTGATAGGAATTTGGATGCAATTCTCCACAGAAAGAGCAACCATGAGCTTCCACAGCCTGTTTTCACAGAAGCATCACCCAGAGAGGAGCCTGGGATAGGGGACCAGCAGCACCATGGACAATTTTTACGATGCGAACCTGCTGTCTTATAAACCTTTTCAGTATACTGAGTGCTCCCTGAATCACCCCTTTCCCTTGACAGAGAGCTGGCACCAGACATACAAGGCAGAGAATCCAAAAGTTCCATTTGAACCCACACCGTCAAACCTCAAGTTCCATTTATTCAGTCTAACAACCTAAAATCTTTACCAGCACAAAATATCTAGAATGCTCTATGAAAGATAAAGATAAAGACATCATTTTATAAGCTCGGTTGTGCTTGGAGAGAGAACACAAAAAAGTAACTGAGCATGAACCAGTACCATTGCTAAGGCAGCCTTGTGGGGTGAGCAACCATTGGGGATTGACCACCACGTGGGTTTGGAAGGTAAACCACCTGCTATATTAATCAATCAGTAAACACACAAATAAATAAAAAATCTGCACTGCTAGTGAGCCTAGGAACCATCAGGATATGTGACTAGCAGCAATCTCTACCCAGAGATGCCTGGAGTATTAGCCAAAATTAAACATAAATCCCTCCATAAGGGAAATGTCCTCAACTAGACCTCAAGGAATGCCATAGACAGGCACTAACTTGAGCCCATAAATCAAAACTACAGAATACCCAAGGAAGGAAAAATTCATGCTGCCTCTAGCAATAGACACAATCAACAACAAAACTAGGTCCTCAGGCTTTCAAAATCCAAGAGTTTACCTTCCACCTTAAATAAGATTTAAACATTTCCACAAGGCTAATTTGATAAGGTAGCTTCACTCCTGAACCACACTATTCACGGAAATGTAAGCTATACTTGCACTTTTTAATTATTCCATTATTAGATCTATTTAGCTAATTCAAAATTTTTTCCTTTGAGTTTTGCTTTAAGGGAAAAGTGGAAATGGCCCTCAAATTCTTAAATAGAGAAGCTTACCAACATCTTAGGTAACTAAAATATAGGCCTACAAGTGGAATGGTTTCCTTCCTGAATTCTCTTAGTTTTAGATTTTATGCAGATTCCTCTAGAGCCATGTGTCTCAATCAGCTTTCCCAAGGGGGGGGGGGAGATTCTGATTTGAAAATGTTATGCAATCATTGGCTGTAATCAAAAGAGGGTGGGTGAAGAGGTTGTGTTGTTTGCCAAACAAAACAGTAACTAGACTAGAAAAACCCAACTCTTTTCGTTTTCAGCTCTCTCACTCATTGTGAATCACAGATGATACAAATACCCCTTTAAGAAATCCAAAGTGGAATAATGTGAACAAATATACAATCATCCTTCCTAAAGGTTGATGTAGGCCACAGACAATAGCCCAAGCCGCATACCATGAGACAAATTTCAAGTTCAAATCCAAAGCCAGAGCCTTAAATAAATAAGGAGAAATGGAAGTCTTCCCCTCCAAAAAATATTTATTTGACTGATTTTTAAGGATTTGTTCTAGTTAAGGATAAAGATGGGCGAAAAAGACAGTTGAAGCAAAAATGTCAGGTTTGGAAAGAAAGGTGACTTTCTATGCGCTGACTATGGCATTAATACTGTAGTAACTAGTAAATATTACTTCACTGAATCCTCATAAAATTCTCCGGCTTCTGAAACAATTTTCAGAAAAGAAAACCTGGGCCCTGTGATGGCTGATAATGTCCCACAGTTAGAGAGCTGTTGAGTGGTAAAGCCATACTTGATTTTTCTGACTCCAAAGTCTAACACCTTCATTAGCCGTCACTTCAAAGTCTATATTCAGATTAACATTGCACAACAGTTCGGAAAAATGAGGCTTGTCCTCTTCTGGGCACAGAAGGTTCGATTACTTATTTTAGATTTTTCAGTGTCAATGAAATATCTTTTAAACTGGCACTTGACAAATTTAATAGAACTTATATTTATTATGTCATGAGTCCCCTAATAAGTGGGGTATAGAAGAAAAGCAAAAATCAACATATGGGACTACATCAAACTAAAAAGTTTCTGCACTGCCATAGTCAAGGAAATGGAAAGACTTAATGGCAGAAAATGTTTGCAAATCATATACCTGATAGGGAGATAATAACCAATATGTAGAAAGAACTCAGATAACTTACAGCAAAAAGGTGAAGGAGTAACAGGTGCCGGTGAAAGTGGAGTAAAAGGAACCCTTGTACACTGTTGGTGGAAATGTAAACTGGCACAGACACCATGGAAAGCAGAATGGTGCCTGAAGAAATTTAAAAATTGGAACCACTCGACAATACAGGCATCCTACTCTGGGTATATACCCAAAGGAAATGAAAACAGGTTATTGAAGAGATAGCTGCACTCTGGCAATGTTTACTACAGCAGCCCTCACAGCAGCCAAGACATGAAAGCAAAGATACCTACATTTCCCCATGCCCATTGCTGCACTATTTGCAATAAGCCAAGAGATAGAAACAGCCTAAGAATCCATCAACAGATGGATTCATACTTAAGATACATACATAGAATGGCCATAAGAGGAAAGAAAATTCTGCCATTTTCAAAAACATGGGTGGATCTTAAAGGCATTATGTTTAGATAAGTCAAAGAAAGACAAATAATTTATGCTACTACTTATATGTGGATCTAAAAAAATTAAACTCTTGGAAACACGGTATATGGTCATTAGCAAAGCTTGGGTGTAGGAATTTGGGAGATGTTAGTCAAAGTGGGCAAATCTGCATGCATCAGATGAAGTTGTCAGCACAGTAATTATAGTCAGCAATACCATACTATATACTTCAAAAGTGCTAAAGAGACTAGATCTTAAATGTTCTCACCACAAGAGAAGAAATGATAATTATGTGGTAAGATAGAGGTGCAGATGTTACATTGCTAATGTTACATTGGCAATCATATTGCAGTTTATGATGTATCAAATTAACATTTTGTCACCTTAAATTTATAATGCTTTATATCATATATACCTGAATACTTACAGAGTACTTACTGCAAACCCCACACTATTATACACACTTTACAAATATTAACTAATTTAATCCTGGAAACACTCAGGAGAGTACAGTATCCCCATTTAATAGAAACAAAGCAAACTGATGTTAAGTAACATCTTAAAGTCATAAGGCTGTTCATGAAGAGATGAGAATGGCTCCTATGTCCATGCTACTCTTGTGTCCATGATACTGCTGTGTCCAAGCTACTCCATGATGAGCTGCTGAATGTCAGACTTGAGCAGGTGGCTTTTAGTGAGAAAGCACAGGTGTCATCTGCTTAAGTGGGTCACTCTAGCTAAGCCTTACTGAGAAGAGCTCACTGGCAAATGCTTCCCAAATTCCTGTTTGATTTGCTAAAGAGTTATTTTGGTAAACATGAAATCAGGAACTACTCTTCCTACTCATCCACAAGTCTACTGCCCCACCATACACATACCCAGCTTCTTTCAAAAACACTGTTTCTCAATCCCAGGTGGCATTTTGGATTCACCTTGGGAACTGGTTAAAAGTCTTTCTCTGTCTCCAGCAAATATCCACAGAGGTTCTGATATGCACTCCTAGGAGGATTTGGAAATGTACACACATGAAATAACCACAAATAGAAAGTGCCTGTTTGTGTGAATACGTGTGTGATGGAAATGAATCTCTCAGGAAGAAGAAAATAGTGAGAGCTGAGATTTACTGCTAAATTGGGGTGGCCCCCAAAGTTCTTACTTTATCAATTCTTTCAATTGGCATCAATTATTTGACTACCCTGGGATAAAAGTTGTACCACATATTGACAGAAGTAGAAGAAACTATTGTTCTGTCTATTGAAGAACTTAGGGTCAGAGTGGTGGTGGAAAATGCTTGTGTGTGTGTATGCCTCTATGTGTGTATGTATATGTGTGTATGTCTATATGTGTGTATGTCTATATGTATGTGTATGTCTATATGTATGTGTATGTCTATATGTGTGTGTATGTCTATATGTGTGTGTGTGTGTGTGAGAGAGAGAGAGAGAGAGAAAGGAATAGAGAGACAGAAAGAAAGTGGGGAGTCACAATGGCGGTATGATTTAAGAGTGTCCGACAATCAGGAAGGACACTTGGCTCCCAGTTTAAACAGACAAGGAAAGGAGGAGATCAGAGGAAGACTTAACCAAAGAGATCAGACTGCAAAGGCGCTAAGGGTTGAATCTTTAGGTTTTTGTTCTCAGAGCATACCACAACATTGAGCACACAGTAGATAGTCAATGAAATTTTGTTGAAAAGATGAAAAAAACTTTAGGAAGGACTGATTAACATGATTCTTAACATTTCCAATGCAGTAAACTTTGGATTCATCTGGAAAAATGAAAATAAATACAATATATTAAGTAGCACTTTTTTTTTTTTTTTTTTGAGACTAGGTCTCGCTATTTTTGCCTGGGGAACAGCAGGCTCTCCTTGCCTGGGGTACCACAGACTCAAGCAATCCCCAGCCTCAGCTTCCCAGGTAGCTGGAATTACAGGCATGCACCACCACGCCCAGCTATTTTTTGGGACTAGGTCTTGCTAGTTGCCCGGGCAGCTCTTGAATCCACGGACTCAAGCGATTCCCATTCCTAGCCACGCTTCATAGGCTTGTGCTTAATGGCACGCACCACCATGCCTGGCTTCAGTAGGGCTTTTCAAACTGTTTCAAATTACCAGAAAATACTGACTTTTAAGGAGCAATACTGTGTATGGGCAAAGAGTTGGTGCTTTGGAGGTCAGCATCCCGGGTTTCACTTCTGAGGCCCAGAGCACGTGCTCTCATTTCAGTATGCTTCATTCTCTCCCTTCCAGCTCTCAAACTAGGACTGTATTTTATTTTAGAAACTATTGTTAAGAAATGCCTGTGTGCTTTTAAAGCAAAGCCCAGCCTCCCTTCTAGGTATGCAGATGTAATGAAAAAAAGGGGAAAATTCACATGGACCCTCATCTCAATCCCCATTCTGGATAAGAATTCCAAACTACATTTCTGTTTCTTAGGCTGTGAAAATCACCAGGGAGCTTTCTGTGTCAGCATCTTATGGGGAAATTAGTGAAATTATCTGCCAGGCTGTCCTACCTGGTTTGTTGAATGATTAAACCACAGTTACTTTAGGCCTAAACAAGACGAGTTGAACTATAAATACTTTCCTAGTGATAGTATATGCAGCCGACCTTTTGTTTTGCCTATAAATTACCTTTTGGAGTAAAACAAAATTATTGACTGCATATTACTTTTAACTGGCCTACAATAACGGGGTGGAATGAATGAACCAATATTATTATATAAACATTTATCACACCCAATATAATAGTTACACAAATCAAGTCAATGGCATGGTTTTATAGCTCTGTTAGAAATGCAAAAATGAAAAATCTGAGCAAAGATGGAGTATTTTAGAGCACAAGTCATGGTTCTAAGGAAACCCTACCACCACCAACACCATGACTGCCACCACCTATTCCCTCCTGAAGGAATTATTACATTTAACAGTATAGTCTTGTTTTGTAATCCATAGGTAAATATAGCAGGTATTGAAAAAAAAAAAACCTTCTTAAATACTAGTACAGTTTTGAGTCTACTCAATGTTCACCCTTTAAGAGAACATGTTCACCACTAAGTCAAAGAACTCAAACAAGGACACAGTTGTGTCACCAGTCTGAGGCTTAGCCATGACATAATGACTTATGAGTAAAGGCAATTCTCAAAGTTAACCAGGAAGGAAAAGTCATGGCCTGCCTCACCCCAGAGTTCCCAGGTTATGTCCCAGGACCAGCATGCTCAGCTTCTGCTCCCCACTGAGCATTTACACCAAGAACCAGCAAGGCCATTTTGTCCTGGTCAATCCCCCATTCTCTGATAGCCCTATCCCAACCCTAGACTCTCAAATATCCTTCTGACACCTTTGTAACATTTACAGACTTATTTTTCAATTATATTTTTAAAAAATCACATTACAAATCACATACATAAATTCAAGAAATGATTCACTGCAACTTGACCAGAAACAGAAGTCAGGAAACCCCAGATTCATTAAATCTACATCAACAACTAATACCCTGCAAAATTTAAAGCAACATGAGTCAGTATGTAGGAAGACTGCCTGCCTTTCCTTAGGATGTGGAAAACACCATGCAGGCTTCAAAGTGAGCCGTGAACCCAGAGGCAAGTTCTGAGACTTGAGGAAGTTTGAAAAAGATGAAGGATGGCCATGACAGCGTAGGGAACATGGTAGAAACAACTAGAACAAGTGCCCCCAGCTGCCACATATCATTAGTTATTTCGTGCATATATGGGCCTCAATTGGACCTTATACACACAGCTTCTGTGGTTCCTTAAACATTCCACACACAATGAGAGCAGCCACTTCTCTCAGAAGCCAGATGTAGCAGGGTCATGCTTGGGCTCAGGGTCCAAAGCAAAGCACTATATGAACTGATCTATAGCAAAGCACTATATGAACTTGTGGGTCTTGCTAGTCTCCCAGAATTTTAATCAAGTATTTCCACTTCTTAGGTGGGGAATGCTGGCTTAAGAAAAAGTTGTCTATGCTATCCTAAAACCGAAAATAAACTGTAAGATGGATTTGGATCTCTAGCCACACCACTAGTACATTTTTTAACTCAGAAAAAGCTTCCTTATAAATATAATACGCTAGTGGGAGGGAGTGAAAGACTATGATACTCTTGCAATTCAAAGAATAGCTATTAGAAGGAAAAATTCCATCATTTGGTCTTCAAGGTTGTTGTGAGGAAAGAGAAGGTTCATCACCAACCACGAAATACCACTTAATGACTCAGAATTTTCTAGAACATCTATTTGATATTAAAAGTACAACTGTAGTCATAACAGAAGTAGAAACTACTTCAAATATGACATCAACTAATCCAGGGAGATTCAAACAGCACGTGACCAGTGTGAGAGAATACAGAGGGGAGGGAGACCGGTGGAAGTGGGAGTCCCTACAATTACTTTAGAAGGTGCTTTGTCAAGAACTGCTAGAGCTGAAACAAAACATACCCCATGAACCAGCAATTCCATTCCTAGGTGTTCCTCAATAGAAATGTGTCCGAACAGTGTTCACCACAGCACAATACATAGTATTGTGAAAGAACCTGAAAGAATTCTACATGTGCTTCAACAGAAGAATGGATGAATGAAAAGTGGAATACTGTAGAGCAGTGCAACTGAACAGACTGTACTTACATATCACAGTAGGAATAACTCACAGATATAATGTTGAGCAGGAAAAGCCATGAACTCAACAGTGCACACACATGGTTTCAATTATGTAAAGTTCAGAAACAGTCACTCACTGCTGTTGTCGGAAATCAGATGCTGCTTATCCCTGGCAATGGAGAGAAAGAGTATCAATGACTGGAAAAGGCAAAGGGGATTTTTAGGGATCTAGAATATTCTTCTTGAGTTGGATAATGGCTGTATAAATGTGTCTCTTTAAGTTGAACATTTACGATCTATATACTTGTCAATATGTGTTTTACATATTTCAACTTTCATTTTGAGTAAATTTTTAAAAATGATCACAAAAGTAGCATCTGTTCAATGTAGAATAAATAAAAAATACAGGACAGATTTGACCCAAAAGTACCTGCCTAAAGTCCTAATACCCAGAGATAACCACTAGCTATATGTTCAGAATAACTGGAGAAATCATCCTCTATCACCACAATTTTGTCGAACTTAATACCACAAATTATTTCTACAGTCTCCTACTATACAATATTGTTGTATCACAACCCAAACATATAAGACAATTTAAATAAAACTTGATTTACTAGTTAGGTCATTTGCAATTAATCATTATTATAATCGATATTATAAAAATCATGTCCACAGCTTGATATTTAACTACATCTACAGTTATTTCCTTAAGGTAAATTTCCTAAGTTATAGCTGGATCAAATGGTATGTAGAAACCTAATTATATCCAGGGAGGAGTAGTCCTAATTTACATTCCCAACAGCTGTGTTTAAAAGTCCTTACTTAGATGGCATTAGTTTTTAAAGCATACAACAGAAGATAGGTAAGCAACATTGTTTCAAAAACAAGATTATTTTCTCTTACATATAGGATTTTAAATAGATCCTTGAAAATAAAGAAGTTAAACTATAAAATCCCATGAAAGTGAAAACACAAGTATATGAAGTTAAACTGCAATTTAACCTAAAGCATGAGCTCAGGTATTTCTGGGCAGTCCCTCTGAGTCACAAGTTAGCAGTGACACACGGGAGGCAGGTGACAGCCAGAATTCTACATGTGTCTATATACATTCCCTTTATGGAGAATTGTCCAACATTGTCCTGATCCTTCAGCCAGAAGCATCCAGGAGCATGCAGTTTGCACATTTCAGGCCCAGGGGACGTCTGGATTTGCTGAACAAGAAGCTTCAACTTGAATTGGCAGGAAAGGAAGACCTCTGTGCCCACAATGTCAACACATGATCCACTCTGGACCAAGTGACAGTTTCTTGCTTTCTTCAGTTTTTGAAACTCACACAAGCTGGATTTATTCTGATATGCTTAGTAACCAATGAGCATTACTCAAGCACAGAAAATATCTTTTTAAACCCGCTAATGGAAAGCAGACCACCTTCAATATCATCACCAGCAATTAAGCCCACTATCCTGAAATTTGATAAGAATTTTAAGGAGCTGAAGAAGGTCACCCATCTTCTCTACTGGGCTCCCTGCTGACTCCTGGGTTGCCTTCAGGCTCCTCTCCCCTTCTTTGAGGAATTTACAATATAGTTCTTTTCAGCACCAAGATTTAGTGGGTGAACTGTTTGAGAATGATGTTTCCATTGCTCAACTCAACCTATAAGCTTAATAGAGTACCATATACCCTAAGGTTGCAGTTTTAATGCTGAGATGTTCATATGTTCAATAATCTTTCCTTGAGCCTCACACTAATGGACACAAGTTCCCAGTTCATACACTAGACTATCAAGGGGAAAAAAAAGGAAAACTGAGCTCCTAATCTTGATATGAAATCCCTGGATTCACACGTACCCTTTATTGCCACCTGAGACAGGCAGAAGGCAAGTAATTTCCATCTCAAAAAAATCTGGACAAGAGTATTGTATGTAAATTTGTTTCTCCAAGGTAATTAGTTATCAGAGCATCTGCCAGCACTAGGATTACAAAGTAGAAAACATTCTCCCTAGGTAGTAAATGAGTGGAAATAACTATCCACAGAGGTATTTCCATAACCTTGTGTACTTCTTTTATGTGGATCAAGGTAAACCTAAACTGCGAAGAACATAGGTAACAAAAGTACATTTATCCACATAATAGTTAATATTTTCCATATAATAGTTTTACTATGAAAAACATGTAAACATTGAGCTCACACTTTAGGAAAGTATGTCAGACAATATTTAAGCCTTACTTCACATCCATCTCATTTGTCCACTGAACAGAATTTTAACCTCAGCCCTGGGCAGAGTTATTCTTTATTGTGAGGAGCTGCTCTGTGGAGGGCATTTACAGGAGCATCGCTGTCTCTATCCAATAGATGCCAGTGATATTCCCACACCGCCAGCCATTACCAAATGTCACCCCTGTGGAGAGGCTCCATGGAGGGGGTCAGATGCTGAGATTGGAAGAACCTTCAATTGACGCAGATCACAGCCTTCATTCAGCAGTTAGCTCCCTGTATAACCTGGTCACTGATGTGCTTTGAGGTCCAGGTACAGTGCTCAGATGCTGAGGTATATACAGATGTGCAAGCACCAGGACATGGAACAGAGCAGAACATGGTGGAGGGAGAAGGTAAAATCCAACTGCCCTATGTCAGTCACTCAGCAGAAGTCTCAGACTGGCTTTGCTAGATTTTTAGCTGGACCTATGATGGCCCTTCGGTTACCTTAAATTGAGCTTAAGGGTTCAAGTTCACATACCCACATCAAGCAAAGGCTGGCTAAGGGCTGCCCCCAGGGAAGAGTTGCAACCTTGAGTGAGGAGGTTCCCTTCCGCACAGGGAACACTCCGTCAGGCACTGATAGACACTGGAACTACGGTAGGTAACAAAACACAGATGGCTCTTAAACCACGTAAGAGTCAGGAGCACAAACCCCACACTCAATCATAATTCATGCATAACTTTTGATTCCCCCAAAGAGTTTACTACAAATAGCCTGAGATGAGCCATAGCACATACAATTGGTTAACCTGTATTGTTTATAAATACTACATATTGAATTCTTACGATAAAGGAAAGGAAAATGTTCTTAATAAAATCATAAGGAAGAGAAAGTGCAGTGATAGCACTGCACTGAATTTATTGACACTGAGTCTGTGTACAAGAAAATCCACATATACGTGGACCAGAGCAATTCACAATTATGTTGTTCAAGGGTCAACTGCAGAGTCTATTCAGCAGACACTTTCATTGTAGTGTGAGCTCTCGCAGGGGGAGGAGTGGGCATAGCACTGATCTGAAATGGACCAAGAAAACTGCAAGTTCACCCCTTCAGGCTCCTCCCTGACGAAAAAGCCGAAAGCAGTTCACATTCAGTGAACAAACCACTGTAAGCAGCTAAAGTCTGGAATTACTTTAAAGATAAATACAACAATATTGGGACTTTAGCATTTCCAAAGAAAGGTAAGTGTTAAAAGTCTCAGCTTTACCAAAGAAAAACAACAGAAAGTGAAAGTGGCAAATACCTTGACATCTTGAAAAGTGAGTACAGTCAGCTGACAAGTGTGAACTTTAAGTCTTCATTATCAAAAATATTATCAGTGTTGTACTATTTTCTTTTTACTAGGTGATCCAAAGCATTTATAAAATAAATAAAGTGCTTCTGAAAAGCAGTGGCCATGTGCATAAACTGAGACATAGATTCTTACTACTGGAGAGTGTGGTTGAAGAGTTGAGTGGTGGGCAAAATATGACTAAACAGGGATCTTCTAAAGGGCTGTCCACAGGAGGATGTTTCTTTATGTGTGTGCACATATGTCCCTACTTTGTCTGCTTTGAGGTCTCATCCCAGGCAATGAAACTTCCATGCGGAAACTCATGTGCAACTAACAATTTCCACTTACAGTCTTCAATGGCAAATGTTTCCTGCTAATAAGAAAATATAAACTTTCATTATTCAGAATCTGATTAGCTCTTTTGGGTTCTGATGCTAAGAAAAGATCCACAAAGACAATGTAAACTTGTGCTTTTGCTTCTATGAAACATTACTTTAGGATCAAGATGACAGTTCACAGGTGATATGGTGGTGGAAGAATCCCAGGGAATACAATGATGCAATATACATATTAAAAAAAAAAGAAACATTAGTTTCAGAGGGGAATACAAACACATCTGTTAGATTCAACACTTCATTGATAATCACCCTGGAGATTCCATGTTAGCATAATATGTATTTGACATCATTGTATTCCCTGGGATTCTCCCATCACCATATTACCTGTGAACTGTCTTCTTGAAAAGCATAGTAAAACTGTATATTACATAAAGTTAACATTTGACAGTCAAAAAATATGGTCCAAATTGTCTTATATATAAAATATATAGGTATTACATATATTATATATAATATATAGGTACATACACACACACACACAACACAAGACTGTCTTAAGTGCAGATTCTAATTCTGTTGAGCCAGAGAATATTTCTAAGTTACTGATGCTGCTAATGAGCTCATGTTGAGGAGCAAGTTTCTAGATTATTCATTTCAACTAAATGGCTATTAAAGTAAAAGTGAAGACGCTGAACATTTAGGAAGAAAAATAAAAGTGAAAACAATAACCAAGCACCTAGTATAAACCCTGCTGTCTTAAGTAGCAAACTGAACCCTAATTTAAATATTCAACCAACCAAATATTTTTCCTCCGGCTTTTAAACATTATACATCTGGATTTAAGACAACAGTAGGTACCATTTTCTGGCAGGCATGGGTAGCTACACGGACTTTTGATATATTATTTACAAAATAAACACCACAAAACAAGACCTGAATAATATTACTCCATGTGAAAATGGGCCAAGCCTTTAACCACAGGATTTTCTTGAACTGAGCTGGCATTCACAATCATTCCCTTCAAATGTCAGAGCTGAGCCTCTTAAGTAAAAAATAATTTGCTATAGACATTATACTGATGAGATAATTAGTGAAGATTTTTAATAAAGGAGCAAGAGTCAGTCTTAAAATTAAATGGAGTCTGTTAGAGACAAAAGTAGTTGAATTTCTCTTGACAGTTTCAGTTTAGTTGCCTGGTATAGTTTGACAATTTTATCGTTGTTTAAAGATCTCATATAAGTCAGCATCTTAGATCATACTTTTTACCATAGTCATCCAGTCGGGAAGTGTCAGATAATTAATATATGAAGATGATGAGTGACATATGGGAATGGCTCAATTTTATGGACATGGGCAGTTGTTTACGAAATGAATATAATAGCATAATAGAGAATTTCTTAATTATGCTAGTGATCTTTTCATATAATAACCTTTCCTCAAAGTGACTCATATCTGTATTATTTTAGCACCCAACCAGGATTATCTTAACTAATTAATAAAATAATTATCACTGTGAGTGTTTTCATATATGTTTTCATCTAAGAATCAATTACAAAGGGAAACTTAAAAAATGACAATATTTAAATATAAATATACATATATATAAAAAAAAATTTACCAGATATCGGAAGAGACCAACGGGGCAAACAACGAACAACTGAACATCAACTTAACCAACCAATAAATCGCAGAAAAATGGGAGATGGAGTGACTGGAGGGGAGATATGGAGGGGGGAGGAGGGATCAATTAATGCACAACTGTGAAAAATCAATAAAATGAATTTTTCAAATTAAAAAAATAAATAAATAAAAATAAAATTTTTAAAATGACAATAAGAAAAAAGTTACTCAAAAAGATTTAGCATATAAAATCAGTGGCTTTGATTATGATTTTCAAATAGCACTGTCATGGCTTGAATTATTAAGATTTGTGATGACAGAATTTATATTAAGTAAAAAAATATTGATTGACTTCTAAGTATTATGAAAAATACTGGACTTTTTTCATCTGAGGAAGTCAAAATAAAATAATTTGTGTTAAATTCTGCCCCCCATAGAATCAATAAAAAACAATTCTATAATTCTATTTCCTTATATACCATGTCAACCTCTGAATTCATATATACTTTTATAATCAGGAGATTATTAATAAGTGAAAATGTGTATTTATGGGCACTTCTTAAAAAAAACTATGGTTGGAATTCAGAGAGAGTCTAGTCTATCCTGTATTATTCTATATCTTTCATAGATTCCAGTGTTCAAGTGTTGGTCATGAAATAAACAGTAACAGCTTCATTCTCATTCAAATGATTAATGCAATCAGCTAGTTTTGATAGTAAGGTATTTTTTAATTAGGATTTTTTAAAAAATTAATTATTTACTGTATTTGCTATTTTATATTTTAAAAATTTTTTCCTGAATATTTAAAAAATTTATTTATATATAAATTTCACATCATTATAATCCCACGGATTTACACCCCCCACCCGCCCTTCCATTCCCCCCCTTTCCCTCTTGCCCAAAGTTGTGTGCTTCAGTTTGGTGCTTAGCTTGTTTTGACTTTTCCTCGAGACTTTTATTTATTTTTTCACTATATCCCATATATTAGTGAAAGCATTTGGTTTCTGTCTTTTTTTTTGACTTGTTTCTGCTAATATGACATTTGTTCTACTTCTAATATCCAAAATGTTAAACGATCAGAATACAATACTTTCCAATCATTCTGTATATGTGGCAGTTTATTGAGCACTGTAACTGTATGTAATTTTAATAAAAGCAAATGAGTATCGTACCTTAAGTTTTAAAAGTTGATTTGCATAAGCATTGCCTCACTTAATCCTTACAGAACTTTTGAATCTTACTTTTAAATCTAAAGACTGCTATAAAGAGATGACATAATTCTCCCCAAATCCTCTGGCTATGAGTTAACAAAATCAGTGTTCAAATTTGGGTCTCTGCTGTTTTCCTCCTCAAGACACACCATTGCCTCTCTGAGACAACATAAAAGGAAGTACAACAGTTGACCGTGAAAGATAAGATGTCTAAGTTGTCCTAGGGCTTGGTCTGCTGTGGCTGTGACTTCAAGTTCATGGCTATGATATTTCAAGGTGACTTGGGACAAAACAACAACATGCTATTTCCAAGTCTGTGTATTCATTGAACAAATGTTTGTTGGGATTTAACTAAGAAATGAACACTGTGCTTTGAATTTTTCCTAGGGGTAAACACACAACATGAACACAGTCAACAATGGAGACATGCACAACATAAACAGCCAAAACAGAGATGACTTCTCACTGGTTCTTCTTTCCAATGGCAGATGAACTGGGACTTGCAACCAAGTCATAATTTGCTTGACATGTTCCTCCATTTTAAGAACAGCCTCCACCAGTGAATCTTTTTTTTTTAATTCATTTTATTGATTTGTCACAATTGTGCATTAATTGATCCCTCCTCCTCCCTCCATGTCCCCCTTCCTCCTCCCTCCATATCCCCCCTCTGTATCCCCCCTTCAGTCACTCCTCCCATTTTTCTGCAAATTGTTGTTTGGTTAAGTTGATGTTTAGTTGTTGGTTGTTTGGCCTATTGTTCTCTTCTGATATATGGAAAGTGTGTGTGTGGTTTTGTTTGTTTGTTTGTTTGTTTGTTTGTTT
>PVHY01007975.1:0-44908 GCA_004024945.1 Uropsilus gracilis
GGGCACCCAGCGGGACTTGAACCGTGATCCCTAGCTCCAGCAGCTTCATAGGCTGAAGCTTACAGGCACGAGTCACCGTACCCAGCCTCTGTACACTGCACTTGTAAGCCAAAATGAAGGACCGCTAGCATAGGATAAAGTGAAGCTGCACAGACTGAAGCTGCTGTTCTTTCATGCCTGCTCATTCTACACACAGGACTTTGATAATATTCACAACACACGTTGGGGTGATCAATGTGCTGCCTGACCACCAGCATCTGAAGGCACGCAGCTGACAGACCACAACTCCTGTGAGCAGAGCTGGCCCTCAGCACAAGATGTTGCCTACAGAGACCAGACTTCCAATCACCACAGTCTGGTCATGACAGGAGTAGCCTATATTCTTCTAATGTTCAGATCCTTGACCTTGTTTCATAGTTCCTTTCAGTACTAGCTGAGCATGAAGGTCATGTGGAGGAATTCAGAGTGTTCGTCCCACAAAAAATAGTCTGCATTATAATTGTAAGTCTGTCAAGTTACATGCAAGGGTGAACAAGGTCTACAACAAAACAAAACAAAACAATTTTTACTGTTAGTGAGGCAGAAATTGAGCACATCTTTTTTCTAATGAGCTCTTTCTTCTATTTTCTGGATATTTATATAATCTTTTATAAAAATAAATGACTATATAGTTTTATTTAAAAATATCTTTTCAAACCTAAATTTCCCTCTTAATAATTAATTCCAAAGGAGATTTCTCCAGAGCACTCAGAGAAGCGGCAACATAAATATTGACATAGACAAAAAGTGTGTGGGTGGCCAGCTGCCTGGAATTCTTTCTCAAGGTGAGCGGAGGTGTCAGGCTAAGAAAACTCAACAAAGCAGAGCCCACCAAGAAGCTGCTCCATGGGAAAAACAAAATGGCTTCTCCTGGGAACAGACCTGCCTCTGGTGTAGAGGGGAGGAAGTTTTCAACCTATGTAGTGTCAGGTAATGTTCCATTGTTAGAGAAAATACAGACAAGTAAGGTGATGTGAGTGTGGATAGAATGGGAGGGTTTTATATTTTTTATATTGCAGAAATGTGTTAAGAAGGCATGAATTTTTACAAGTAAAACCTGAAAGTCAGGCATTTCAGTTTGCACAATGTTGAGGTATGAAAAAGATGTTTATATATGTTAAACAAAAAAGTTACTATCACAGACTTCCCAGCTCAGAGTGCCTGTGAACAACCACTTTTCCTGAATCAGCGCTAATACTTCCGATGGAGGTACCAGTGGTCGCTCAGCTGGTAAAGACTCAAGGTGAGCCAGCTGCTGTCTGAGTGTGTATGGCCATGGTGCATTGTTCTTACATGCTTTTCTGCTACTTCAAGAGCAGCCCTGTGTGGCAGTCACTATTGTTCCCCTGTAATGAGGAGAAACTCGCTCATTCACAGAAAACTAGTGAGTATTTGGGCAGGGATAGCAACCTGGTCTCACTACAGTGCTCAACCTCAACCGTCAGGCTAACAGCTTCCTTCAAGCCACTATTGTCATCTTCAGTCATGCAGCAGGGATAATCTTTTACTCGATTTGATACCAAACACCTTGGAGAACAAGAAAAATTAAAATGTTTATGGCACATTGCAAAGCAGTTCTGTTTCATTGCTTTAGCAGCTGTGCATTATAAATGAAATGTGAATTTCTTTTCACTGTTTTCATCTTAAGTTTGGTAGAAATGTTTAATTATTCATTACTGACACCAGTCTGAAGAGGACTATTACTTCAACAGGAATAAATATATTCTGGTTTCAAAGTGTCATTTGTCTTAAACTGGCCTAGTAATACTTCAGAAATCTCTCTATTATCAATATGGTAAAAAAAAAACACAGGCTATTGCAGGCGGGGCACGGTGGCTCATGCCTGTAAGCTTCAGCCTATGAAGCGGCTGGGGCTAGGGATTGTGGTTCGAGTCCTGCCTGGGACCCGTAGCAAGACCTACTTCCAAAAAAATAGCTGGGCGTGGTGGTGCGCGCCTGTAATCCCAGCTACATGGGAAACTGAGGTTGGGGATTGCTTGAATCTGTGGTACCCCGGGCAACAAGAGCCTGCGGTTCCATGGGCAAAAATAGCGAGACCTAGTCTCAAAAACAAAAACAAAAACAAGCTATTGCAAACTGGCCATTATAAAACACTCTAGTGTTTTTCCTTCATTATTTATTAATAATTTTCCAAAGGTTCTACATTGTGTTTTCCCAACAATGTTAAATATAAACAGCAAGCAAATTAGCTAGCAGTAGGCTAAAGTTTCATATTCTAGGATTTGTTTGAGACACTTTCAAGAACAGATTAAGGTTTAAAAACTAAAACAATGTGTTTTTTCTTTAGAATGTGTTTTATGTAACAGGGAAAGAATCACATAGAAATGTCATGAAAAATCCATGACCTAGAGATGTTGCTTCACTCAGATCCTAGCTGTCTGTCCCATAAGATTGTGATGATTACAATCATACTGCTCTCCTCAGGGGATGGTTGTGAGGGAAAAATAAGAGATGGCACTGAGAGAGCATATAGTAAGTGTTTAGTAAATGCTAGTGAAGAACTTTGGAAAGAGACCCGTTTGAGCTCCAAAGAAGTGACGTGATCTGACTGATTAATGCCAAAAATATTTCTGACAACTCATTATAACACTCATTCCTGAGAAAAGAGAACTACAAATGTTTCTATGCTCATTGCAAGAGGTATTTTGTAGGATAATTATATGATTTCTGGGTAGTACTTAAAAGTGAATTACATGATGCAGTTTCCATGTTCTCAGAGGACTAATGAATTTCTTTCCACTGGAATTCTTCCCATTGTACTCCAGGCTACACACAGAAAACTCCCAGCCCATCCCATCATTCAGAAGCAAATAAGACCACAAGGATGTGAGACTGTGTTTTTCTCTCTGGTTACACACAATGATTAGTCGTGGTCCCATGAACCAAGACCTAGCACTTAACCCTGTGGTGAACTTTATGGGCATTCATGGGGAAACTCAACTTTGTTCTCTTAGTTGAAGTTGCTTAGATTGTCATTTTAAAATAAATTTCACCCCAAAGAATCTCCATATATAAAGAAGGACTGAAATAATCCTTCTTAGGCTCTAACTACCTAGAGACTTTCTTGGTATACACTCAAGGAGATCATGTAGTTTGACTTTTGCCATGCTCTCACTTAACTAATTGAAGATATCACTAACATTTGTCTCCTGGATTTTTCTATCAATTTATTCAAAGTTCTATATTATTTACATTCTGTACATTCTTTAGTAGCTCAAATGACACAATCAGTCCCTTTCATATCACAAGGCAACCTGAAAATATGTTGGTTGATAGCATGTGAAAGGCTGAAAGGGGGCTATAATAACAAAAAGAATCTCAATAAATTTTATTCTCACTACTGTACTGATAGCACTAAACATTTATGATATGAACATGGTCTCCAAAACCTTTAGAATTTGTATTTCTCATAAGAGTTAACAATGATATAAGATCATGTTATATCATTATATAGTTATAATTATATTATGTAGTTATATTTACAATTATTATAAATTTATATTTATAATTATAATATGTAGTTATAGTATATTATATTATATATTATATAGTTAAATTATTATATTATATAGCTATATAATATATATATTATATGGTTATATAGTTATATAGTTTATATTATATAGTTTCCAGACTATAATACATAAAACTCAAACCAAGAGTATGCCATTCTAAAATTATTCTTTGAACATATACACATGTGGAAAATTAAAGGACATAAAAATCAACAACATGTTTCTATTGAAGGAATTCTCAGACTTTTTAACATATTGATTGAACATCCAAGAGTAGATAAGAGATTCAATCAAAACTTTTTTCTTTGTGTGTCAAAAGGGAATGTTAAGTTTTTGTAAAACTAGGATTCTAAGAATTATATTTTGGAAAAATATTACTTTGAAATATGGCATTTTTGTCTAGGGAAAAACTAAATAAAGTGGATTCAGCAATAGCTCAGCAGACTAACTCTTATGGGGAGCCAATCCAAATAGGAGAAAAAAAATGGGGTTGTAAATCAGCACTGAGAATACAATAAGAGGATGCTAAGTGAAATAAGCTAGAGAAAGACAAATACTATATGATCTCACATACATGTAGAATCTAAAAAGCACAAACCAAAAAAATATTAATTCAGTGATAATAGAGAATAGATTGGTGGTTGTCAGTAATGGGAGTGAGTCAACATAAGTGAGTGAAGGGGGTCAAAAATTATAAACTCCAAGTTATTAAAATAAGTGGATTCTGTATATAAATTGGTGAATATAGTTAAAATTACTGTATTGTGCATTGGAAAGTCACTTAGCATGTAAATCTTAAAAATCCTCACTATAGAAAAAAATTGTGACAGGTGTTAGTTACACTTGTTGGGGTGATCATGTCTCATTACATACAAATATCCATTCCTTAAGTTGTATACTAATTAATGGTATCTGATTGTATCTCAGTACAAAAGAGATATCAACAAAGAATGGAATGATAGAAAAAACGTATTATTTACAGAATAATAATATGACATTTATCTAAACTCTAATATGAAAGCATGCCCCATAAGACTAGAAGAGATATTTCAGGTCACTTGAAGTAAGAGATGAGGTCTTCAAAAAGGAGTTAGGTAAACAACGAGAGATCTTTGATCCAGAGGACAGAGTTACTAATGCTCCATATGACCACCTCTCATTTTTGTTTTCAATTTTTTAATTTTATGTCTTAATTCTTATAAATTCTTACATAAGTAAATAAGGTAAATGGTGACTGGCATGCCTTCCTTCCTCCACCTCCCACCCCCTTGTGTTCACTCAGTCTCTCAGTCTCCACTCTCATTGTTCTTTTTTGGTTTATGTTGGGTTTATTGGTCCTTTGTCTCTTTTTCTGTGGCTGTGTCCATTTATCGGATGAGGGACTCTGTTTCAGGCCCATGGTATATTGTGCTTGATGGTTTGTAGTTCTTAGCTTTGTATTGGACACCCCGTCCATGTTCATGTGGGGTCTATTGGTGTCTTCTAGTGCTGGCTCGAGTACAATGTCCTTGCCATTCCTCTATCTCTGCACCTCATTTCTCTGACCTCTGGCCTTGGGAATCCTTTCCCTCAACCATTGTCAGTGAGGAGGTATAAGGGCAGAGGTTTCTCCATCTGTGCAGATTTGGTGTGGAGTCAATGCCCTGACTCTGCAGGCCTTCTCTGCCAAGGCATGGGGAGAAGCCATGTTTCCTTGGGTGGCAAGTTCCACATGGGGTTTTGATTCCTCAGCTTCCAGTGAAGCCATAGATGAAGGTTTGATCGGTCTTTACCACAGTTGTTTCTCCATTCCAGCACCTACTATCTTTCTGAATGATCCTTGTTCTGAGTCCCACACACGTTTGTGCAACTCTCTTCTGGCCCCTCATCTGCTCTATGTCACTATGTGCACGTTTATGCTATCAGTCCTCCTGTGAACTAACCCTCCTGGAGTGAGGGTGAAGCAGCAAGGGTGTCACCCTCTTATACCTTTCTCCTTGATTAGACCCAAAACAGGTCTTTCAATAAGAGATACCAGGATGATCCTGAACTATCCCCCCACCCTGATCTAACCTCTTAGGGTTAAGGTTTAAATTCTTCTCTTTTTTGTTTCTCTAAAGTGATAGAACTCTAAATAATGACCAAAAAGTACTCTTTTTTGAAGAACCCTTCAGGACATTTTAACTTGTGGAGTCTGTAACCCACTAAACCTTGAACTAGTTCTCAGACTTCTATTATAACTTCATGAAAGACAAGACTATTCTTTCCAGATATTCATAACTTCAATTTGCTTTTTTTTTTTTAAGAGGTGAATTTATTTAAGTTGAACAAAGAGACAGAAGATAGGAAAGTCACCCTGGACTGAGAAAGCCCAGCATGGGAAAGAGATTCAACTTCAATTTACTTTAAATTTCAGTATTAAATATTTTATTTGTAATCACATTTATAGAAAAAGACTCAAAAAACATCTCTTTGAAGTTTAAATATGGGAAATTTTTGACATGCTGGCACTGTCTCTAAGGTAAGCATTAATCTTCCACAATGAATTATTGTGAATGCATTTCATATAATGCACATCTCCCATCTTCCATTGCAAACTTATTTTTTTCTCAGAATTGAGTCCCTTGAGCACAATGTCTTTTAACTTTTTTTTTTTTCACTTCTCTTTCTTTACTCAGTGCCATGGCTATAATCTACACTAAATTTCATGATAATGAAGATGGAAACAGTGATAATTTAAGGCTTGCAAGATCTATGACTTTATAAGAAATTTTTCCATTTTCCAGAATGTTTTTCGCTTGTTGGTGACTCAGAGAAAATACAAATAAACTGAATGTCTATCCTCAGAGGATAATTTTTTCCAATTTATACTATTCAACTAGCTTGTCACAAACACAGTGAAACCATTTAACTAACTTGTCATAAATACAGTGAATTCCCTCTACAGGCTCAGAGATTGGTATTTATGTTAAAATTGGAAAATTATTCATTGTCCTTCTTATGGATTTTTGCTGATATGTTTTATGTTTGGAGTTTTATCTCGATCTTGAAAATCTCACTGCTTTCTTTTTTTTTTTTTACTTGAGTTTTAAAAATTTATTGTGAGAGTCCTTATTTCTTATGTAAAATTAGCTGTGTTTGTGTGTGTATGTGTGCAATAGTTTGTTACATTTGTAGATTATTTGTGTGTAATATTTTCATTGAGGCTTTTAAACAGGAAAGTATAACTAACCATTTGTTCCTTTTTAATTTGGTTAGTGATTTGTGATGGTGGTGAATTTATTGATGCAACAGAAAGTGACAAAATATCTCAAAATAGAGATACAAGATTGTTAAAGAGTACTTCAGATCACTTGTAGTCATTTTAATTATCATCTGACATTAGAAGATGGAAAAATAACAGTTCATTTACCATAAGATTGTTAAAGAAACCAGTAAAGCATGACATGAAATTTTGATAACATGGTATAATAAACACTCAATAAATAGTATCCATATTGTTATTATTTTGGTGAATGGTATTAACATCTGTGACAAACCCCTGTGTGAAATTTCACTATGGTGGAATACATGACATTTATCTAAACTCTAAAACATAGCACAAAAAAAGAAAGAAAAGAAAAAATATATGCAATTAAATCAAATTATATTTTAAATATCTCAAGGTTTTTTTTATTCTGACAGGCTATTGACAGGCTGAAGGGACATACTTTATCAATAATCCGATGCCTTTTGCATCATCTGAAGGTAATGGTTCTCCTGAGGCCCTGTGTCTATCACCACCCACACCTTTTGGCTTCATTCATTCTGGAGTTTCTCTCTTTTTTACATTATTATTTTAACTTTTCAAGATGCTTCTTTCCATTTCCACTTTCAAAGCCCATAATAAACCCTCTGAAGTGCTTCTTGACTCATATGCTAAAACTATCCTTCACATTTGGTCTGCCCTTATATAATTTAAATCTTGATATTTTTTAAATGCCATGTTTCATCTCATTGGTGTTTTTTTTTTTTAACATACATTTAATTTTTTCCTTAGTAATATAGCATGGACTATGCCTCCATAAAACAGTATCATGTTGCACATTGTTCATGCATTTATAATGTAGATTGACTAAGGAAAAATAAGTGACAGAGTAGGAGCACCATGCTAGAAGCCATCTTCAAGGAAATGGAGAACTTCCTCATGACTCTGCTGCTTTCAAAACTCAGAGCCCCTTAGTGATCATGTTTCCTCTCTTCATATCACTTGCTCTATTCCAGAAAACATCCCTAAGTTACACAGTCCTTTTTCCTTTTATTTCTTTCTTTCTTTTTTTTTTTAATTTTAGGAACAATCCTAATGTGACTCCGCTTTCTCTAGTATGCCTTGACTGGCTAGTTTTGGTGAACATAAAATAGAATGCAACCTTTGGAAGGCTATTTATCTGCCTTCAGAAAAGGTCACATGAAGAATGCTACAGAATTTTCAAATGGTTCATCCATCAAAACTGCAGCTCCCATAGGCTCTTCCTGAATTGTCAATTTCCAAACAGCCTCAGGGACAAGACTCTTTCTGCAAAAAATGCTTGATAAGGAAAAGGATGAAGTGATAAATGATTTTTCTAGTGTTTTCCTCTGGGAAAGGTAGACAACTTCCTTATAGCCTCAGGCAATAGCATCCCATGTGCAACCTGTACTAAAGAAATTTGGTAATGATAACTTGAATTTGGCCACTGAGAGTTGAAAAAAAGCATTGCTCAAGGATGGAACCACTATAAATGGACTTTATTGGAGAAAACTAGCAAAATCCAGAAACAAACTAACTTCAACCAAAGTAATTGTCAAATCAGTATCATGTGTTGATTGGATTAAATCTTTTTCAAAGCCAAATGGGAATATTATAGTAAAATAAACCTCACATTTGACTCAATGTGCCCAATCCTCAGCAAGTCTAGATGAATCATTTCTAGCACTAAGAAGAAACAAATTCAAAGAGGAAAGGTGATCCATAAATGACCTAAGAGACATTTTGCACAGAATGTTATTGAACATTGTTACACTGGTAAGTATTTTGGTAAATACACCTCTCCCCTCCCCCCATTCCATCTTCTAGTTTTGACCTCACTGTCCAAGTGAATATTAATACCACCTAGTATTCATGCATTTGTTCAAGAGTTGTGAAGTTATAAGTTGAACTTACTTGCCAACTCTCTTGGTCAGTGATAAAGGCAAAGGAAGTCATGAATAGTTAACCATTTTTCTTACAAGGCTCTAACCTTTGGGGCACAGTGAAGACACAAACAAGGCAATGTTTGCTGTCAATGCCTCACCATCTTATTAAAGGCACTGTGCTTCCGTGATTAGTACTGAGAAAATGAACAGTGTGTGAGGTGTGGGCCAGGAACCTACAGTAGAGAAAAGTCAGAAAGTTCTTTGTGAGCAAGAGTGAGCAGGAGTCATGGGGATAACACACATATACCACACAGTCACACACACATCTGGACACACAAACATCCAAGCACAGCACACCCACATAAGTACAATACACAACATATGCATGCAACATACATGGCATGCTTATAGCACACACATTCACTTATATGCATACACACCATAAGGTGCCACACATCTATACACAGGCACGAGCGCACATGCACACAATACACTGATACACAACTTATAGCCTAGATGCCCACATAGACAACACACATGATCATACATGCCCACACAAATACGCACAACATACATGCCCACACAAATACACACAACACACATGATCATACATGCCCGTGTGCATGCATGCACACAAGTGAAGGGACATTTTGGATGTCCCAAGCAAAATCCTTCATGCATGACAAAGAGAAGATATTGCCCTAAAGGAACTCGAGTTTTTTTGTTTTGTTTTGTTTTGTTTAGGACTCGAGTATTTCTAGATTTCAAAAACAGGGAGTGAATTAATTTGCATGTTGCAATCCATCATTATGTTATTCATAAATGGCTGACATTAAAGACTAACTGTGGGTGCTGGTAAATGTGATCTGGGCTGAGGAACAAAGTAACAATCTGTAGGACGCTTTTGGCCAGAGAGAGAATGAAGTGTTTGAGGAAAGGTTGTATCTAGGTAGAACAGAATTTTTAGAAACAATCTGATTCTTTTATTACTATTTGGGATTTTGAGTCTAAATATTTATGTCTATTAGGATACTTAGTGCAAATATAATGTAGAAGTAGTATCTCCTCACTATTGCAAACTGACTTCGAAATCTTATAACTTTTCATACTTAGAAGTCAAATTGAGCCTTTTCATATCTTTTATCTCTTTTTTTCATTATATTCCTGTTTGCCTTACGTAGATAAGAATATTTTCAAGATTCAGAATAGTTGCTTTAAATTTTTGCTACCATTTCCACCAGCTGTCATTTTTCAGTTTGTCTCTGCTGGTTAGTTTTTCTCACTTATTGATGTATAGAGTTTTTCTTTCCATGTCTGAAAATTTTTGATCATCCAATACTGAACTTTATATTACAATATAAAGTACACTAGATTCTGCTGTATATTTTTAAGCAGTGTGGGCTGGTTTCTGGCTCTCAGTGAGGTTCTTGCAGATCATTTCACTCATGAAATTGCTTTGGGGTATCTGGCAAGCAGGTAAGTAGCAGATTTGAGAGGAAGGCTATATTAACCCCTAGAATGTTACCTAGACTCTGTCCTTTATGAATTCCCTCCTGATTAAGGGAGCACACACTTTGTCTAAGCACACACAGGTCAGCTCTCAGCAGGAGGCTAGAACTTTCACATCAGCACCTTTCCTGACATCTCCTTCTCTAAAGAACGCTCCATGCCTTTCAGCATCCTGGCCCCCTAGTTCTACTCCTAGACTGCCTAATTCAGCACAACTCCAGGCTTATTTTGATTACTTCTTGGAAACATTTGATTACTGCTTTGGAAACATCTTCTTAACTTCCAACTGAGGCAATTTTCAGACTTTCTGTTTTCTTGGAAATTTCTACCCTAAGGCAGTCTTTTGTATATTTTTTCTTATCTCCATATAAAGGGGACATCTTATAGACTAGATATGTCACCATTTTAATGAATATGCATTTCAGACCAACTTCTGCCAAAATAGATAAATAGATAGATGATAGGTAGATAACAGACAATATGATAGATGATTGATATAGATAACTGGTAGGTGGTTGATAAATGATTGCTATGTAGATACAGAGGTAGAGATGTAAATATATACTCAGATTAACTAGCAAACAGAAACATACATTGATGCAAAGTATAAACTCTGAAATATCCTCTCATGACTTCAGTAAGCATATATTCCAGATTCTTAGCACTAACTTTACAGGAGATAAGCTATTTCAAGAAATGTAGCTATAGGACCAAAGGTCTCCGGACCACAGGCAGGATAACACAGCATGGCTTGTTGCTGAGTGTTACACCTCATTTGTCATAGGACAAAGTCCCTTCGCATCATATCTAAAATGCCACAAATTTCAACAATAAGAAACTCCTGCCATTCCTTAGTATAATAAAGCAATATTAAATGTTAAATATCTGTTAGAATTCTTGAGCATCCTAAGCTTCCCATGCCATGCTGATGAACACAAATACACATTATTTTTAAAGCAGGAAATACCTAGTATAGGATAGAAACATACTACAAAATGAATGAATCAATCCATGTCTTTTTGTCTAAGATAAAGGAAAATAATTATGTGGGAGGGGTAGAATAATCACTGCTATATTTCCTTTAATAACACTTAGCTCTATCCATCTTTCTTCTGTTTCAGAGGCAGTGAAATATCAGAGTAAGTGGTAAATGGATATTTTGACCTCAAACTATCCAAAGTCAAAGATGGATGGATATTGCAGCTACATAGTCAGACATTGTGGAAATCCTTTCAAGAACAACTAATTTTATAGAAATACAGTGATTGCTGCAAAAAGCTGGACAGAGATGCATACAGGCTTCCCAGGGTCTCCCTGGACCACTAGTGACTTTAGGGACTGCTGATCTTCATAGTTGCTTTGCCTAGGGTATAGCTGTGCCTTCAGCACTGGACAGAAGGTCAGTGTCACCTTCACTTAAGCCTCACCAAAGTCAACAATCAAGCAGGGCAAATTTTACAGCACATAAGTATTTATATATTTTAAAGCAAGTGTAGCATATATTTACCTTTGCTTTTCTCCCTCCCATAAAATAAATAAAATAAATAAATAAATAAATGAGCAATTCATCTAAAACTAGGAAATGCAACCTGATTTTCTGCTTTTTAAATAATATATATACTCCACATCTTTGTATTCCCTGGGTTTCATCCACCACCTACCCTCTCTGACCACTCCCACCCAACACCCCACCCCTAGTTGTATAATTTAGTTTGGTTGTTAGCTTGTTTTGACTTTTCCTCCTGTCCCTTTGTTGATTTTTCCTATATCCCATGTCCCATATATTAGTGAAACTACTTTGTTTCTGTCTTTTTCTTTCTGACTTGTTTCTGCTAATATGATTTCTTTTATGTCCATCCATGTTATTTCAAAGTCATCAAATTTGTCGTTTTTAACTGATGAATAATACTCCATTGTGTGTGTGTGTGTGTGTGTGTGTGTGTGTACCACATCTTTTTTCATCCATTCATCTGTTTTGGGACATTTGGGTTTGGGGTGGTTTCCATGTCTTTGCAATTATAAACAGTGCTGCAATAAACATCTGAGTACAGGTGTCCCTTTGTATAAGTATTGAGGTCTCCTTTGGGTAGATTCCCAGAAGAGCGATTGCTGGATCAAATAGAGTTCCATTAGTTTGAGAGTCCACCACACTGCTTTCCATCGCGGCTGAGCCAGTTTACATTCCCACCAGTAGCGTAAGATAGTTCTTTTCTCTCCACATCCACTCCAGCAATTGCTGTTGTCTGTGCTTTTGTTTGTTTTGATGTGGGCGATTCTTGCTGGTGTAAGGTGGTATCTCACTGTGGTTTTGATTTTCATTTCCCCGGTTGCTAGTGACGTTGAGCATTTTTTCATGTGCCTGTTGGCTATTTGTATTTCCTCTTTGGAGAAGTGTCTTTTAAGTTCTCCCCACTTTTTGAATGGGCTTCTTGTTTTGTTTTTTGCTAAGTTGTGTGAGTTCCTTGCGGATCTTTGTTATCAAACTCATCACTTTTGTGGAGGGCAACTTGATTGTCTGTAAGCCAGTTTAGAGAATTCTGGATGATGTACATGGAATTTACAGTGCCATTTTTAGCTTAAATTCCTTTTTGTGAGCAAGATTTACCTAAGCAATGGTTTTGCTGCTAGGATAAAGTTGTTTTCAAAAATAAAAATTTGTACTGCTTATAAAATATTCTGCAAGAACAAGTCTGCTTGAAAGAGTTTTTTGGTGGTCAGACCTGCTAAATGGAATAGGCAGAGAAGGAAGAAAATATGAAGGTCATCTTTGTTAAGTATTGTTATAATAAATAATAGCATTATTAGTTATAAGATATAAATAGTATTTCATAACAGTGGATAATAATTAACAGTATCCACTATGACTATAATATTACTATAATTAATGATGGCATTGCTAGTTACAAGGCATAAATCTACAGGTCTGTGGATCTAAATGACAATACCTGAATTGTGTGAATGGTCTTTCCCTGAAGTAATTTTCTTCAAAAAAAAATAATAAATCTGCCTTCTGCTTTCAACCACTCCATATATAGAAGTGTCTCGCCAGGAGATTTTTAAGGATTACAAAGCAGAGTCTGAACATGCCTGTGAATAGAGGTCTGAAGTACATGGCAAAAAATGCATACATAACAACTTCCCTTTTAAGGAAAAGAATTTCCTGAGAGTATCATTCTTTTCCTGAATGTGCAATATACACTTTTTAAAAAAAATTAACAGTTCAGAACACTCTTGAAATATACATTATACACACCTACATACAGATCAGTAAAGGGAGAGTCAAATATTAACATACTGAGTTTCCAAAATAGAGGGAAGAGACGTTTAGATGAGCATTTAGCTTTTTTTTTCCCTTAGGGAATATATTCTCTATGTAAGAGTTGCTCAAATGTTTCCTTTAAAAATCCTATCACTTAATGTTTCAGAATGTGCCCATTTCTTTTACTGTTGATAAACTTAATGATAACCACCATAACTGTGATATTATCACAATTATCAATATTATTAGTTGCACAACATAAATGGTTTGAATACTAATAAATATTAATTAAGAATAGTCACTGAATGACATGGGCACATTTATGAATGGTGTTATTAGATATGTGGTATAAACAGTGGATATTTATAGTCTATTATGGCATAGATAACTGTAGATACCAATTAACAGTGTCATCTGCAATGCTGTTATTACTTCTTACTCTTGTGCCTGCCCTCTGAGGAAGAGAGGCAAATGAAAAAAAAAAAAATTGAACTAACCAACCACCTAAAACTGTTTAAATGATGTTGTCACTTTGCACCCAACTTTTTGAGATTAATATGTAACTATTTTTTGTAGCTTCAGTAGGGAAGTTGCATCCTTTTAAGGTAAACTAAGCAGCTGTTTCCATGCAGATAATGAGCATGATGCTATAACATGACAGCCCTGAATGAAGAGCCAACCATACAGGAGACAGGCATGTGCTTTGCTCAGCAGGTATCTAAAGGTGCAGCAATACTCATTAAATACGAGCCAGATTATAGATTGCTGCTGATTTTTTAAAACTCATAGTCTATTTTGTCCATATATTCTACAATAAGCAATATATTTACGGTTTTATATTTTTGAAAGAAGAGACTCAAGCTTAGTAGAAGAAAGTATAAAACAATCACCAGTCACATTTTACAGATTCAAAATGGAAAGTGTACAAGATCTACACAAGAATGGCACAGATTATGACCATGATCTTCCCACACCAAATCAGCAAGACAAACCTTCATCCAACAAAGCAGATTGGTCAATGATCTCCTGCAAATCTGAAAATACATGCAACTTGCAAATATGTGTAAGCATGTACTTGTACAAAAAGAACTATGTGCATGTATTAAAACAGTGAGTCATATTCCCACATGTCTTCTATTGTGGGAATCTAGAGTCTCAGCTCAGTCTATATGTTGGCTTGTCAAATATGAGCTACAAGCACACACATGCCTGTGTATCTCTGTATCAATAAGCTCCACCGTCTGGTTAATGCTTAGCTTGATAAACTTAGTCATTTTCCAAAATATATGTAGGCAGTGCTACCTCCCAAACAAAACAGAACAGAATAAACAGCTCAGAATGCTTGTTCAACAACTGATCCTGAAGAAGAAGTATGCTAAGACATGAAGCACTTATTTGGCTCATCCCTCAAGGGGCTGATGGATGAATGAAAAAAATCACAATTTTTTCTCAACAAGATGTAACCTGGACTGACTTCAAAGACTCTTGAGAATCCCAGCTGGCAGAGATCATCTACCAAAATCTCCACTGAACTCTTAGTTCACAGTATGATTCCTTTAGCCTTTAGATATCCTCCTTCAGGCTTAAAGTCTCCTCTGAAAAGAGTTTGGAGTCAGGCAGTGCTGCTCACAAGGGGGAAGGAAGGAAGGAGAACACCTCACCACTGATAATACACAGACTCACCAAATCTGAGCTCTCCTGAGTTTTATCTCACCTGTGTTCTCAAGAAAAGCACCCCAAAAGAGAGGTGTTACACCCACAGCTGTGTGCCTCATTGCCTTACTCACAAGGGGTAGCAGGCGCTCTCCCAGAATTTGTAGGTTACAAAGGTAAACCCCTGAATGAATAAGTATTCCTGTTTGAACCAGTTTCAGAAAGTATCTAATGTCAGCATTGTAAATTTTAAGGATTTAACTGAGAGAGATTCCTTTCAATGTAAATTCCCATCAAAGTATCTAACAATATAGCAATATTCAGTTAATGGTTCCTTGTAAATTAAAGCATTTGGGAGACTGTAAGTTTCCTCTATCAAATGAACCTCTAGTCTACTTTCTTTCATCATTTAATAGCTCCCTATTCCTTTATTATCCTTTATCCTTCCACACTTACTTACTCATTCACTCAACAACTATTAAGTGAATAGTTACTGTGGGCCAGGTTGTGTAAAGTTTAAGGATAAGTGTTTTATACTATGGAAGACAGTGGTGAAAATTCTCGTACCTCAGGGAAAAACAATCACACCATCCTCTGGGGACAGCATCACAAAGAAAGGCCAGTGCTGGACCAGTATTTCTTACCCACTGACTACAGGCATGTCCTTTAGACAGCTTTATTCATAATTGCTCAAACTGGGAAGCGACCAAGATGTTCCTCAGTCAATGAATGAACAAATAAACCGTGGTCCATCCAGACAATGGAATATTATTCAGCAGAAGAATTAGAAGTCTGAAGCTGTGAAAACATAAATCACAGAGCTGAACTCACAGTGAAGGGGTACCACCATGAGGAGGCAGGAAGAAACCAAGTCAACAGATGCTTCCTATCTCCTTCCTGTTCCTCATGCATGAGATGCCTCAAGGTTTCGTTTGCCCTGCACAGCAGCTCATGACGTGGTCATTGTCACTCCCATTTACACTGAGAAGGGGAATCTCAGTGAAAATGTATGCCAGTCTCGGAGAGTGGACATGGTGCAGGATACTGGTTATCAGAATGTTGACAACAGTTACCAGTTTTCAACATCAGACTAACCACAAGGCAGGCCCTGCAGTGGAAGGAGAAGAGGTGGCTAAGAGTCAAGGGTAGGTAGGGCTGGCCCCGTGGGGTGAGCCACCCATTCCTCTGCTCATGACAAGCCTCTGTACAGGTATGAAAGTACAGCAGTCAGTGGGGATCAGGGGTCCAAAGAAGGGATCCAGGCAAGATATAAGATTACCGGTCATAAATGTTACTGGTCTCAAATATTCTCTTCCTACTGGGCAGCCATCTCTGCCAGAGGATGCAATGGCTGAAATGACTGAAGTGGCTTTCTGAGGTCAATTCCGTCATGCATTTATGCCACATTTGCACCCACAAGATATGCTGGGGGTACTATTAGGAATTGATAACAGTAACCTGCTGGGATATGGCCATTCCCAGGAAACAATAAAAGGATAATGAGAAAGAGGCCTACAAACTGGGTGAGAATGCAAGGGGAGATGGGAGCCAGTAGAAACTCCCTAACCCAGCAAAACACCCAAAAGTAGAGAAAGAGCTGCTTGGGGAGAAATATGATAAAGACAAATGATAATAAGAGCAATATTAATAAACCTTAAGAGAAGCGGGCAAATTGACAGAGAAACCCTGGCAGTTACAGACACATACCTAAGAAATAAGTTCTCATGCCTGCATAGGTGAATAGCAGACCAGCAAATACAATAGGAACATAAGAAATTGAGGTTCTTCATCTGGAAACCAGGGTTCTTAGCATTTATGCAATGAACTTTAAGCAACATGAAAAATATAATAATGAATAATTAGTAAAATTACTATTCATTCCCCAAATCAATTTCTCATTCTTGACTTTAAAAAAGAAAAAAATAGTTCAGCATAGCATGGTCTCATGTGATTAGCCAAGAAAATTATTAGAGTAAGACAGAAAATTTCCTTTGGTGGTAACATTAGTTTTCAATTACAGATAAAGGTGTTAAATATTCCTTCCAGTTTAGTAAAAGCCTACTGTAAACACTATGTATTTCACATTAACCTATTGTAGCCAACATTCTAAGAGTGTGAGTAGACATTTGCTTGATTCAGCTCTGAGATACAATTCTTGGAAGAGAGGAGTTATTAATACCACCTATCATCCTAAGTTCCTGGCTTGCAAAATATATGAATCAGGTTACCACATGATCACAAAGACTAGTTATGAAATGTCACAGCTGACTCTCTAAATTGCAAGTCACATATTCCCTATGAGGTTCTGGAATAGAGGTTAAACTCTATCCCAGAAGGCAGAGGAGTTTCACAAGACAGACATGCCAATCTGAATGGCAAAATTGAAGTCTTTCATTTTACATTCCCAGGGGTCCCTAAAGAATTCACCTATGAGCTATACATACACACTGATGCCATTATGGCTTCTGGTAGAATGCCCCATGTCTCATCATGCTCATGGTTCCATATCTTTCTGGAAACTAAAGGCAAAGATATAGGACTTGCCTGGAGCTTGTAGTCAAGGGAAAACATTGGGTAGCAGGCTGGGCTTGAACTGGAATGTTGGGGTGGAAAGCTGGAAAATGTATTTGGCAACATGCAAAGACTGAGAGATGGAGTGAAAGTGAGAGAAGTGTAGAAATCAGATGGCAAACTGACAGGGCATGTGAACAAGGTGCAGCTTTCCACTGGATGGGACTGAGATGTAAGTCTGACCCTTTGTATGTGTGTGGTTCCCATATGATGCATACAAGCTCTGGACACCCAGTAATGAAGGATTGCTCATTCCATGAGTCTCAGGTGGGTCAAAAATATGTTAAATAAATGGTAAATGATATGGATTCATGAAAGCATAGTTCTCAAGGTCCTAAAGGGAGTCTTTGCATTTGGGGGGATAAATTATCATCAATCATTGCCCTGATTTCCTCTGCTTCCTTCACATCATTTTTGGTGACAGAAACTTTCAAATTTCAGTTCTTGAAATCCCTAACATGGATATTTTCTATCCCAGAATTACTCATTCCCTCACTATTCTACTTGCCAACATAGCCTGATTGATGTGCTTTTGAGTTCAAACTTATGATAGCGCACACTTCTATTCAAGCTTTGCCATGTCTAAAAGGCAGTACTGTTTCAATGACTAAAATTGTTCATCTCTATTGACTGAGTCATGAAAGGAAGCAGTGGCTTCGTGGTTTAACCAAACATATGACCACAGTCAGTTGGAAGGTATTTGTCATGGACTAGATGTTTTAAGTCCCCTAAATTCTAAAGTTATAACTCTACTTTGCGTTGCAATAGGGTTAGGAGGCAATTTGGGGCATGAAAAAGATCAGATGAGATTACAAGGGTGAAGCTTCTTGAATGGGATTTATGCATTGATGTCCTCTCTCTTCTCTCCACCAAGTGAAGACTCTATGAGAAGATCACTACCCAAAAAAGGACCCTAACTGAGATATTGCCATGCTGGCACACTGATCTCAGACTGCTAACCTTAGAACTGTGAGAAATAAATGTCTCATTTATAAGTCTCCAGTCTATAATATTTTGTTATAGTGACGCAGCTAGTGTAAGAGTATTCCACCTCCACATACATGATCCTAGGAAAACATGGGTCAATTACATTGAATGCATCAGTTATATCACAATATAACTGACACAATATAACATGACATGAACATTCAGACCGAGTTCCAGTAAGATAATCAATTATAATATTTAAATCAGAAATAATTTCAAGACTTTAGGCGATTATAAGAACTATATATATAGCAGAACTATATGACTACTAGATATGAATAGCAGGTTTTTCTCTTACTCAAGTGATCATCTTTATTTGAAATTACACTGTAGAAATTTAAAGATGAGAAGATACACTCTCCAACACCCCAGCCCACCCCAATGACCTTGCACTCCTCTGCAGATCTAGTACTCCCACAATGCTGGCTCAGAGGTCCAGGTGAACTCAGAGTCACACCTCGTGTGCATATGTGGGGGCGGAGGGGAAGGTTGGTGAAAGCATGATCACATATATCATGACCCTTGTTTAAAAAGAAAAGATGAGAAGTTAAAAAAAATCAATCAGAAAGCACAAGATTTTCTGTATTTTCTATATTCTACCTCCTTCACTGGTTTTTGAAAGCCTTAAATTTTGTTCTTTGTAGACTTGGCAAAAACAGTCACTAAACATGGACTATTTGATCAGCTAATAAAAGCAAACATTATGTAACATTTCTAATATGTTAATAGCATATTTTGTAAAGCATTTGTGAGTTGCTTTAACAAATATTTGATTAAACCTAGATTTGCCTTTAGAATCACACATTTTTAATGCAGAACAACCAGTAATTAGCCTTGATGTTAAAAATAGAAACATATCTATAATTTCATCATATAAGGAATATGTGTCAGGGTTCTGGGAGGGAACTGAGCCAGTGACCTGTGTTTATATTAATAATAAAACAATCCTTGTGCCTGGGGATTCATTGGAAATTTAATTTCAGAACAATTAAGAGAGAACTTGACAGTCCAAATTAACCTAATAATCAAGAATTCCCATACAACAAAGATTATAATAATTTGCTAATTGTGGGCATCAACTTTAACTGGCATCTTGAAAAGATGTTAGAAATATAAATCAATGAAATCAGTGACAATATTTCCCATGAGAAAGATGTATATTTTATATTCTCCGACATACTGAATGCATGCTCCCAAAATGGTCAATTATGAAAATAATAAAATATTTCTACCAATGGGGCAGGGGGCAATCAGTTGAAGTTTGGGACACACTTTTCAGCTGTGTTAGTTGTCACAAACTTTCTCTGTGTGAGATCTTAATCCACAGTGGCTCAGGACTTGGTCTCACAGTGCCTATCTAGAATGAGAAGAGGGGCCTGGACTCCATCTGAGTCTTGACCAAACCTGGGTCCTCCAACCCAGTTCTCCAGGAAACTCAGCTGGAAAGGTGGTTATGTCTGGGGTTAGGCGGAAATCACACAGACAAGAAGTACCAACTGAAAAAAAAGCATGAGAAAGAATGTCAGAGGTTGCTGTCCTGTAAGAGAAGCAGAATGAAAGGTAGGGATTCAAGTTCCAGAAAATTTAACCAGAAAGAGCATACATAGTTTATCCATATATGTGAAGGCAGATAGGTAGCTGATAGACAGTCCGACAGACCAACAGACCGACAGACCAACAGACCGACTGACCGACCGACAGACAGAGAGACAGACAGATGATAGATAGATAGAAAGATAGATAGATAGATAGATAGATAGATAGATAGATAGATAGATAGATAGATAGATAGATAGATAGATAGATAGATAGATAGATAGAGACTTAGATAGATAAAAGATCCATTCATGTATATGTATATAATACATAGTGATAGGCCATTTACATGTATATATACTATATATAGTGACAGTGCTTTCATATATATAGACATGCATTATATGTATGCACATAGTGATGGTTCATTCATGTATATTATACATCTCTATATAATGACAGTTGATTCATATATATGCATATAGAATATAGGAAGAATATATATATTATATGAATAAAGTATATAAATTATGATGTTCATTTATATATAACATGTAATGGTTCATTCATTTATTTGCATTATATATAAATATATAAATAGCAACAGTTCATCCATATATTTGTCTATAATATGTATATAAACAGTAACCTTCTGAAATCTGGAGATTCTCAGAGACATGTGGGAAAAGAAACACATCCAGGCTTCACTTCTTACTAACTTACAGTTTAGATGGGGAAATGAATCCTCTGTGAGATGTTAGAGGACAAGAGTGAGCAGAGTTTTATTTATTTAAATTTAGTTTTTCATTTAAAAAATGAAAAATGACCACATTGGTCATCTTTGTATGGTTGTTGATACCTTTGGGAATGCCTCCCCATAATCACCCCTTTGGGTCACTCAGACTCCTTTCTCCTTGCTATTTGTTGGTTTAGTACATTGGTCTCTTCCTTTTCTGTGACAGTGACCTTTTCCTGGGACACAGCAAACTATGCTGCTTATGTTTTCAGTCTTAACTTTGCATTGGGCAAGCCAGTCTATGCTCAGTTAAGGTCTATCAATGCCTCCTCATTGCTGTCTGTCTCCTCCAATCCGATCTCTGTGATTTTGCTATTTCTTCGCCTTAGAGTTCTGGCCTCTGACATAGATGGCCTTGTTCCCAGCCACTTTTGGTAAGGAAATTCCTTAACTAGGCATTTGCAGATGGCCAGTGCAGCTCGTCTCCTTTCCCTTGGTTTGCAGCCTTGCTGTGGTGCCAATGCTACGTCTCTGTGTTCTTCTTCCCCCGTGGAACAGGGAGGGGCGCCTTGCCCCCTTAGAAGTCATCTCTGAACTGGGATTTTGGCTCCCAGACCCCGGTGGGGCCTCAGGTGTGACTCTGTGATAAGGCATTACCCTAGTTGGTCTCCCAGTTCTGTATACAGGGGCTCTCTCCATGTTCTTCTTTGTGTCCTGCCCAGGAAATGTGTGTGTGGAGGATCTTAATCTGTTGCCTTTCCCTCACCGATTCTGTGTCAGTAGCTTTATTATTTGTGCTCTTCTTATTCATGATGAGGAGGACTGTCTGTCTGGAATCTGGCATGAGGGTGAAATGGGTGGAGTGGGGAGAGGGTGCTGCCATACCTGCACCAGGTGGGCAAGGCCCAAAGGAGAGCTCTGCTCTGCTTTCCCTTCCCAAGGAAGCCTGGGTGTGGTGGCCTGCTGCCCTGCATGACAGTCAGCTGGTGGGAAGGCAGGAAAACATGGGTGTCAGTTGGGGTCCAGCAAGCAGAGATGGTAATCATGGGTGGTAAGATGATGGGAGAACATCAAAGTGGATAATGATGCTATACATATATATTATATATATATATATATATATACACACACATATATACGTATATGAAAACATATATTTATATATACATATATATGCATGTATATGTGTATGCATGTATATAAATATATATGAGCAAACAATAAAAAGTAAATTTTTTAAAAAATTAAAATTCATTAAATTCCTGTTCTGTACCCTTAAAATAGTTTAAACTATTTCCAAACAAATGTAACATTGTGGATTTTGTGACAATGTCAATTCAAGCTCTATTCATAGGTGCTAAATAAATTTATGATCCAGTTGCTAAATTAGAACATGTTAGGAACTCCTAGTATTTTCGCAAAACACTTTTGATTTTAACTTATAAGAAATATTAACATTGGCTCATCGTATGAACTAGAAGCCAAATAATGAAATATTCTTCTCTGGTGTGGATAATAATCACACAGGCATGTCTCTGAACTATGCTATGCCTGGATAAAATTCCAAGAAGAGCAAAGGGTTCACCCTTATGCCTTCACAGTTATGGCTACACTGGACCAGGGAAATGTAGTCGGTATAATTCATTTCACATAGACATCAGACACATAAGCAGTAACTGTAAACTGACAATTCCTTGATTCAAAACTAGATCTGCCCCCACAATACAAATCCCTGCAAAGAACAGAGTTTGGTTAGATTCAGATTAAGTAAACTAAGAAAAAGAATTATAACTGTTTTTAAAGTGAAGACTTTTAAAATTTTCACTTCAGGCTAAAATACCATTTTGTTATACATTGACATAAGCCTTTAATTTTTGCCCAGTGAACTCTAGGGTATAGTTTACTTTCTGCAAATAACAGTGTTTTTAATTCCTCAAATAAAATTGTCTATATTTTATAGGGATGCGCCAAGCAAAACTCACTCATCACAATTCCTTGGGGGATCTCTGAGCATGCATCATTGGAGTGGATGCCAATACAAAGCATTCACATAAATCTACCCATGCTCAAATCAGGATATTGGACATATGGTTTGTGGAAATATTTGATGCATTTGCATAAGACATACAAGTTTTGGAAGAATGACCATTTTCATCAGGTTGGCTAACCAAGCTGAGAACAGGGAGGTGTGACCATCTGTTTAACTTCATCTTGATTTTGTTTAGCACCTGAAATAAAAAATAGATTAGGGCCATTTTTGAACCCAGGAAACAGGATGAACCTGTCTAGGAATGCCCCAGGTCTTTCCCGTCAGAGAGAAGAGGGGAAGTTATAACACACATGTGTGTGAATGCACATGTGTGGGTGCACACACAACCTCCATTTGGTCCTGCCACATCTATGGTCCTACAGTTTATCTGATAATTCTGGGTCTTGATTTAAAGATTCTAAAATAACATTCAAATGCTAGGCTGATAGTTGCCAACATCTATAAAGTCAATGGGAAAGATTTGAAATTATTGTGTCTGTAGGGATGTTAATCTATCCAGTATATTACATTTTTGTCTCTTATTATTATTTTGAATTAAATGCCATTTTCCTCTAAAATTGCTATATTTTTGCTCATTTGTTTTATTTTTTTCATATATTTTCTCTGCTTCCTTGATGTAACTGTATCTGTAATTTTAATCTTTCTGAATATTATATAATGAATGAATATAATACATTTGTAGATCATATTAGAAATTTTCCTCTCATAAAAGCTATAGAATTATATTTTTATTGAATTTTACACAAATACATATATGTAATCATAATTATATTAAAGTTTTTCTAAAATTTTACTCATTTATAATATTCAATATTAATTCTTTTCTAATTTATTTTTTAGTGGGCTGAGTAAATTTTCTTAAACAACTTTAAAGTTGTAAAATTTTATTTCAATTATTCTGTTATTAACACTATCATGTTTTCTCAATAAACTTAGAAAAGACCTTTTGATAAACTTCATATGCGTGCAGTTTAATGAGTAGCACTTTGCATGTACCACACACAGTCAACAAGAAAATATGACCAAAAATTTTGAACAGCCTTTCCTCACCTTCCACTGTACATCAAATTCCCATGAAAAGCCATCACCTTGAACTTTATCATCCTAACATCTGTACTGATAGTTTCACCAAACATTTTATGTTTCCAGAATAAAGGCATTATTTCATTTGAATGCATTGAAATTTTTATAAATGATACTCCACTCCATGCAATGTACATTCTTGTGTCAACATTATGTATTTGAAATCATCATTTTGACACATGAACAGGTATTTCATTCAGGTATATATTTACAGTTTAAAGAAATCAATTATATTACACTGCCTGAAAACAGGCCTTTGGACCCACTGTTTTTATCTTTTTTACTATATGAGCAACACAGGCATAAACATTCATCCACACCCCTCTGAAGCCCATAGTTTACAGTAAGTCACATGCTATCAAAGTATTCCTGCCAATCTGGTAAAGGGAAACCCTATGCTCTTTTATTATTTAATTGTATTTTGCAAGTTACTAATGAGAGTGAACATCTTTCTTGGCATTTCAATAAATTTTAATGGCTCGTTACACCATGAAATCAGCACAATTAAAGCACAGAACATTTCATCTCCCCTGAAAGATTTCCCACACTCAACAGTTCATTCGTTCATCAAATGTTTAAATTAAATGTTGTTCATTTTATCAATTGTTTACCTAGTGGTGTGCATTTTTGTGTCTTATTTTAAGATATTTCCCACATCACACAATCATACTGATACTCTCTATAGTCTTCTAAAATTTTATGTTTTGCTTTTGACATGTAAGCTTTGAATCAACTTGAAATTCATTTTTTTATATGTGCTATGAAGTGGAGATTTAAATTTTTGAGTTTTAGTTTGGTTTTCTGAATGGATAACCAAAAGTTCAAAGTTACCACTGGCTAAATAATCTATCTCCTCTCTGGCAACCTGCTGTGTCAATTTCCATGTGTAAATGACTTCCAAGTCAGTTTCCAAAGGTCTAGCTGTCTATCTCTTGTCAATGCCACATCTTGTAACTGAGTCCAACTCTAATGGATAAGGAAGCTCACAGACACCCAGGTGGTTTCAAATCAACTTCACTGACTTAGGACTTCGACTAGAGTTGGCTGACTCTGCTAGGCCTCATTGGATCAAGAACCTCAAGTTGCCTCATAGCCTGATGGAGAGACAGAGGGCACAAATGTTCCTTCTGCCAATCCAGATACATAGAAGAGAGCTAAAGGAGTGTGCACAGTCTGAATGGGCTCTTGAATAAAACTGCCTATGTTCAAAGCCTGATTTGACTACTTACTAACTTAACTGATTTTTCTATTGACCTGTTTTAGCTTGAATTTTTCATATGTAACAATAATGCTTTCAATCATAGACGTTCCCATAAAAACTGAGAAATAGATTGAACATACCTCACAAAATAATCAGCAGAGAGTCACATAAATAAAGAACTTTGCTAATAACAGAATCCTAAAGTGCAGATATAATAAACTGGTTCTCTTGTTCCCACCCTGACCCCCTTCCATCCTGAATTTCAGCTTATCAGCCTGGAGATTTATGAATCATATTTCACAAGTTTTCTTGCCCCTAGATTTATTCAGACCACCTGACTTAAGTCTAACATGCAAAATACATTGAGAAGTGAGTTACTAATAGAAGGTGAGATCCAAGTGTCTCTTTGCTTACACAAAGGTGAAGGTGTCTTCCCAGTGGGACCAGAGGAAATGTAGTTCTCAGTCTAAAGACCTCAATAATCACAGCATGTTACCATGACAACTGTGAGCATTTCCCTTCTTTGTCCTAGCTGAGTAGCGTTCACATCAAGCTTTTTACTTTTTCAGGAGACTGCCTGGTCTATCTCATTTTTGTTCATGCATTCATCAACAATTTGGGATGTATCTACTATGCACTTGGTATTGTTTATGTGATTGGAATATATCAGCAGATAACAAAGACAGATTCCTGAATTAGGTGTTAAAATTGTAGCAGATTGAAACAAAATAAAAAGGTAACAGAATGAGTGAAATAATGTTAATAGTGAGAAGGTGGAAATTCTCCTCAAAAAGCAAAGACCATGTTAGAAGGCAGAATGGTCTGCCTTCTAACGGTCTGCCATGTTAGAAGGCAGAAAATGGAATAAGAGCTACAGCAAACTCTAAGAGGGGAGACTTGTCCTTATGGAGTAGGAGGGATTCAAAAGCTGTCTTTCACTGGCCACACTACAAGAGGAAAGAGCCATTAGGAGGGCAGGTGGCAGATATTTTCTGAGGCCGGTGTACTTGAAGCAGGTGGAGCTGGATTGGGAAAGAAAACTACTGGGCCATGAGTGGCCTCTCCAGTCAGATGTCTGAGTTCCTAGCCGCCCTGCCATCCCATTCTCTTCCTCGACCACTGATCTTCCAGGATGCTGCCCGGTATGGACTCAGTGTTCTCTCCAGCTCCCCTTCCATACTCACAAGAACTCCCTGGATGTCCTTGGTCTGTGCTGTGCTCAGTTCTTACTTCACCATCCTGAAAGCCACTGAGAAAGGAGTGTTGCATTTATCTCTGTCTTCAACTTCTATCTGGAAGGGATATGACTTTTAGAAATGGCTGTTATATGAAGGTGAATAAATGGGTCAGTGAATAAATTATGACTTCTATTTTCCTCCTTTATGCCAATTAATAGCTGCAAACTATGCATTCAACATGTATGCATTGTATGTATAATTGTTCTTGGATTTATAAGTCCCATCTACAGTGTTCTTAATACGGTATTGCTAAAGCGTACCTTCAACAAATTAATTTTGACTTAAATGGTTTCAGTGAGTAACCACCTGCAATGAACCAGATATTGCTGTTGCTTAAATCCTGTTCTGGGAGTGCATTAAGCACTTTGGGGTGTGTTTTCAGACCTCCAAGGCTGCCAATTAGTGAATTGCTGCCTCAGTACCTATGCCCTTTTAATGTCTTCTTGGGTCCAAAAGAGCCTTATGCAATATTAAATATCTTTCACTACAAACTCAACTTTCCTCAGGTTTTCACTTTAGAGATTTGGGTCAAGAGATCTGTATCACACACACCTTCATATATCACAATAAGGAAATGCAAGTATATAAATTAGTGTTATAGCACTTACATGCTATTATTGTATTATTCACATATAGATAAACAATCCTGAGGCAACCAGAGTTTAAAGGCTACAATGATAACACAGGGTCTTCCTGATTACAACACATACCCTGGAACTATTGTGTATTACAGAGTTAGAACTCAGTTTACTAGTTCATAGGGCAGAGAAGTGTATTTGCTGACTCATTTTATTTAGGGAAGATTTAAGAGTTATTTATTATACTTTACTGCTAAGTATGCCTCCTTAAGGGTACGTTTACACAATGCTAATTACTCATACAATCAAAAGCTGTACCTTCTTTTACACCAAATATCCATCCCTTGATTGAATTTGGTGTAGATTTAATTAAAGATCAAGGGGTTGGTTATGTAACTATTAAAACTTACCACAGCTATTAAGTATATTACATTTTTATATAAATAGTCTTATGAGAGATTAGTTTGTGTGTGTGTGTGTGTGTGTGTGTGTGTGTGTGTACTCACATATCCTCATATATGTTTTGGTAAGTTAAATTCCTTTCAGTTCTCTTCTTTTTCACAACTTATAGATTTTATTCTTATCCATTTGCTTTTAAGGTGCTTTTTAAAAAATATTCATGAAATTTCAAAGGAAATACATTTGGATTTTGTTTGAAATTGCATCATATTCATGCAATGATATAAAAGAAAATCTTTTTTTTTGTGGTATTATATACAATCTCCATTCTGGAATTTATTTCTTATTTGCCCAACAACAACAACAACAACAACAACAACAACAACAACAACAACAAAAACCTCTGTAAATTTTGAGTTCCTTCATCTAATTTACCTACACATCTTGTTAAATACATAATGTTAATAAATATTTGTTAATACATACATAATAATAGCAAAGCTCAGGGGAGTATGAACTAATGTTACATATTTTTAAATAATTTTCATCATGCTATACAATAAGGTATGATTATTTTTCCAAATGTGGGGATGGTCACTTACAAAGAAATATTCTATGTAGGCAGTGTCTCTTCATTATTTAGCAGATGGTATAGCAGAAGGCCTCATAAATTTCACAGACTAGTTATTATCACAATACAATAGATAAAAACAGCACGATAATTATGAGAAAAGGTAACTAACTGCCTAGTAAAATTTTCATTTGGAAAATTAATAATAAAATGAATGAGGATTTTTGGTGACTAGTTTTATATGCATTTCTTAAGAATGAATGAACAGAGGAAAGCATCAGGAAGGCATCAAACCTTTTAGGCACAAACAAAAGAAGAAACCACTATCCTAGCAAAACAAGGCTTCACTTCTTTAACATTTCATGAATTAAAGAATCCCTCCTTCTCTCACCATGAAGCCAGATTAAATGTGAAGATCAACTGCTCAGAAAAATGACCAGGTAGAAATCCACTTGATGTTTCCAGTGAAATTATGGAACTTTATGTATGAAATGTTCTTATGAATTAAAAAAAAGATTTTAATTGTCACACTCACCAGATGTACTAAGACCAAATGATGATAAGGCATCTTGTTATCCATAAAGTCTCATCATCCATTTACCATCCAGGAAAAGTGTTCTTAGAATGGTAGTTGTGGGTTCTCTTTACTACTTTTTAAAGCAAAGATATATATTTTTTCTATATTGTACTACTAAAAGATTCAGATAAAAAGAATCTGTAAAACATACAGCAATTTTATGTTCTATGAACTGAAAAATGATCCATCACTGTTCAGCTTCATGCACAAAGAATTATCCCAGCCAACAGTCTGAGGATTTTATGACACAGTTAAAAATGTTAGAGTTGGATGATATGGAATCTCAAGATAATTCATTTCACTCTAATATGTATTTGTCAAAAAAGCATATGGGTCACTAAGTTCTTTTATATCCAGCTTTGGAAAGAGAAATTGCTCATCTCAGCTTGCCTCTCCTAAATCTTGTTCACAGAAACTGCAGCTATGGAGTGAGCACCTAAGCGTGGGACAATGGCAATGGTGTATCACTTTATTAAAAATCTCCAAATTGCAGCTCTCCATTTAACTATTAGAATAGCAAGGATTTACCGAAAATTTACAATGATCCAACTCTATACTGAGCACATTCGCATGATGACCTCATCAGAAGCTTCAGTTCTCACCACTGACCATTACTAGTAGATTCACTTTTCAGATGAGAAAATGGGGTTTTGTAGAAGTTAGTTGGTAAGTATCAGGGTTCTGCAGCTGTCATTACAGAACCAGTATCTGCCCTCAGTGGCAGCATTAAAAAGCGGCTACAAAACTATTTGTCACTTGGCCCATCATGAATAGTATCTCTGTCCTCTAGCCTTGACTCTGGGCTCTGTGACTGACAAGTAGAATACAGCAGAAGCAACGCTAGGCCATGTTGGGTATAGGTTTTAGGAAATAGTTTCTGCTTTTTCACCACCAGCCTGGGAGGAGGCTCAGTTACCTACATGTGCCCCCAAATCTTGAAAATGGCTTCCAGCCCTAGCAAGGTGTGGTGGGGAGCCAGGAAGCAAAGAGGAGCTAGGACCTCCAGTCCTATATTGCAGACTCACATATAAATCAAATGTGTGGTCACATCACACTAAGTCACTAGTTTGGTGATAGTTGGCATCAGTGCTATTATATTCAACATGTTTCATTGCCCTCTAAAACTTGCTTAACTTTAAACTTTAAATCAGTAATTTCAGGTTAAAGGTTTACTTTAAATATTCCTGATTTTTTCCGTTTTTTTTTAAACTGATCTCACTGACCATCATATTCACTAGTTTCTTTTATTAACACATTATAATAGAAAACAACAGCTTTTGCTGCTGTCTACTTTGATAGGGCATCTTCCAAAGAAACCCAACCCATATGCATATGAACTTTCTAAATACAAAATGATAGGAGGTTAGTGTTCTTGCTGGTAGTAATCTTTTCCTAAGCTGTTTCTACACAGCCCCAGCCCCCAAGCTTAATTAAGGCATAAATGACAATAATTGTTGTATATATTTAATGTATACATGTGACTATCTGATATAGGTTATACATGTGAACTATCACAAGCAAACTAACTAACATCCACATCAGTTCATATAGTTGCTTTTTTGAGTGTGATATCATCCTAGAGCCAGAGAACAGCCAGCATCTCACAACTTGGGGTCACAGAAGATACACACTGGGTCATCATTAGTGGCACATGGAAAAGCACGCACAATATTTGTGGATTCCACTTGTGGATGGTGGGTTTTCCATCAGCTTTTGTTTCCCCTCTTATTCTTTCTATTCTTTGTTCTCAAATTTACTATAAGGAATATATTTTATAATCAGAAAGAAATATTAATGTACCCCCAAATAAAAATTTCCAATAAGAAATTATTCATGCATCTAGTATGTTTCATATAAACACTAAACTGTGCTAAAGTAATATTAATTGACTTTATACATACTCTGCTTTCTAATAATCCTATGGAAAATAGTAAGTACATCAACTAACTTGCAGTCAGAATGTCAATATATTTTCCACATGTTAACTTAAATGGCAAATGCTTTTATTTGAGAGTTCCTCCCTAGATAAATAATTACACTCCAAAAACTATGATAAAATAAAATATGGGAGTGAATTTGTTACCACATAGGGAAAGTGTTGAGATATAAAGTTTTTCTCCACCCTGGTCAACCCACAAGTATTCCTAGTACAGCAGGAAGTCAAGCTAAGATAAGGCAATGTTGTTCCAAGTCTCTTCTGTTTCATTCTCATCTTGTTATTTTCAAATCCCCCCATTACTATTTTTTAAAAGATGTCAAACACAGTCCTGAAATTATGCACATCAGTAGAAAGGTCCATGATGCAACACTTCACAGTGAGAGTAGCCAGAACAGGATTTCTAAAGCAACGGAATCCACATAGCTGAATCACATCTGGAAAGAGAGCCAAAGAAAGGAGCCTTAGCACAGAGGGGAGCCAGAATCCCCAGTATGGTGGCCTGGTGGGGCATTTAAGTGATGAATCATAGCTAACTGTGATACTGCCTCCTCTGCCAAACTTTCCTGAGTTCTTTATTTGTTTCCTCTTTTGTTAACCCGTCCAGCTAAAACTCAGGACAAACAAGACAACAGAAATGAGAAATGATTCAGTCGAGTCTAAGTACAGAATTCACTAGAACTAGCTAGCTGTAGGGAACTGAGTCCTGAATTACTACCCATGTCACTGATGGGCCCTGAAGTAGATCTGAGTGTCTTTCACCAAACTTGGCTACAGTAACCAGAAATACTGCCTTTGACTTGAGATGGCAACATTGGGGGGCATGACTCTTTTCTCAACACACAAGGTCCTCAGTGCATCTGGAACAATTTTCTGAAAACCACTTCAGAGCTGGCTGAGAACAGGTAGTTGATGGTGGGAGGGGGGAGTGAAGGGCAGCTTAGAAAATCTTGTTTTAATCTCCACTCTGCAACTCTTAAATGGGGAGAGACTTGAATGGGGAACTTTATGCTAAGACATAATCCTAAGGGAGGGTATCCTGCATTATGCTCCCCAACTTTTAAGATCTACACCTGAAAAATGAACCCCTACAACATGTAACCTTGAAAATTAGCCATGCTGTTCCCTTGAGTTCCATGCACTGTAATGTCTAAGAAACGCTCTGACAAGCTCTTGGGGAAACCAACACAGTTCTGGTCACTTCCGATGGGCACTCCTGCTGGGCTGGAGCCTCAAAGGGTAGAGGCATCCACTTGACTCACCTTTAAGAAACATTTGGCTGTTCTTCAGGGCAGCACCCTGGAAACATCAGAATCTCTGAAGGGAAACTTTACTTGGATCTTCTAGTAACTCAGGGACTCCTTTTACCACTGAGGGGTCCTAATGATAAGAGTACTCCAGAAGCACCAGGAAACCCAAACAAATAACCATAGATTGACCCCCCCCCCCAAAAAAAAAAAACAACAACTCTGAAAATTAAATAGCAGTAGAACCACAACCCACAAAGTTAAACAAGGGCTTGTGCATGGAACGAGGTAGGGTACCTGCATACAAAGATGAAAGGTTAAATGGGACCCATGATAAGCAAAATTGCAGGAAGCAATAAAAAAAAAAAAAAACCAAAAAAAAAAAAAAAACACCTGCCATACCAAGAACCAGGAAAACCACAATTTAAATGAGCAAAGACAGTCAATAGAAGTCAATCCCAAAACAAACCAGACACTCAGATTATCTACAGGATTTTGAAAGCAGATATCATAAAAATGTTCCAGCAGACTTACCTTAAAATGAATGAAAAAAAAAGATTTTATAATACCAGCAAGGAAATTTGAAGCTTTGGAAAAGAACTAGCTAAAAATTAAAGAAGTGAAAAATACAATCAATGAAATATCAAGTTTTACTGAATGGGTCTAATAATAAAAAGTCCTTTCAGCATCCAGTCCAGTCTTCAGCTTACTCTATGCCACCAGTAAACCAGTTCTAAGTTTGATGTCAAGTCAAAGATGATCAAGTAGATACCTAACAAGTACTTGACAAAAATCTCCTTTAAACACCAATGAGGTTTTTTTTTTTTCTTAAACATGTGTATTCGTTCATTAGACAACTATTAACACACATGTGTTATGTGTTAAAGACAATGCTAGATGCTGTAAAGCTCACAGTGAACCAACTGGTCTTTGCAGTAGGGGAGTTGAGAGTTATTTCTCCTTCCAAAGTATACTCAAGCAACACCTCACCTTCTTTTGCATTTTTTCAAACCAAGTTACTTAATATTTAGAAGCAAGACATGCTTCCTCTCTATCTATGTGAGTTCAGTGAAACAGGAGTTGATAATGAGAGATGTTATTAGAGTGGAAAAATAGTGTTTGCAAGCAAGTAGAACTACTCCAGACCATTTGATAAACCACTTACATTGGTTAAAACAGGTGCTTTCTTGTATTTACTACTTTCTGGAAATCACTCAGTTCCTAAAACACATATTCCAAATGAATGGAGAAGGCGTGAAGTCTAACAAAAAGGGTGTGTGATAACAAATTAAGAGAGGATGAAGCAATACCTGGGCACCTACACAATGCGAAGGGAACAGCCACCCTGGGTCACAGCATGCTTGCACGTCTACCTCATATTTGACCTTTTCCTGTGTACCACAGCCTTCGCACTCCTGGGTTGCATCATGCACTTAATTTGGTAAAGGAGGAGTCACAAGTTACCACATAGTTCTAACAAGTTGGTCTTCTAAAATCCCCCCTCTTTTCAAATCCCATGATGAGGAGGGCAGTGATGTGTCTTCTGCTGCATCAAAAACAAACAAACAAAAGCAAAAACAAAAACCAAAAAAGCCTCAGGTGGATGAGAAGCAGAAATTCCCTTTTTGGCATCAAGATATAAAAATCTCTTGCTTTATTGAGGTTCATTTCTTCAGTCAGTTTCTCTTCCTCCCTGACGTTGATACTAAAGTGTAGCTTATGAAAGCCTTCTGTGGGGGAGATTCATTTCTTTAGTAAACCAAATCAAGGAAGTTGATGCTGTGTGGGTGTGGGGATGGGGCACAGAGAGATAGTAGCAAAGGTCACTCAAGCCTGCCTGGTCTCCCCCAAAGAGTCTCTTGTCTCACATAAAACAGATCCAGAACTCTATAAGAACACCTTGGATTCTGAGGAAGAAAACTAAAAACCAATAAAAAAGACTTTATTTCTTGGGCATGTCCTTTAGCTTAGCTGACCTCTTTGGAACCAGTCAGAATGACCAAGTGTGTGGTAGAGGCAATGTTGATATTAGGAGCTCTGAATCTGACCAAAGAGATTTTCATCTCACCAGAATGACTAAAATTTAATACCTGTTGAAATAATTTGATACTTAAGTGCATAATTTCAAGAATTCATTTCTAATTGAATAACTAATTAAAAGAACCCCATATAGACATTAACAGCATAATCTGGTATATACTATATATTTTACAATGCAATTCCATGCTAAATTAATTACCCCCAAGATTTTATTTTAGTAGTGCTGATTTTTCTATTGAGTTATACAATAATTCTAATTTTGGGGTTTCTTAACATCATTCCTCCTCACAGTGTCTAAATGCAAGGCACACATTTCAACAAATGTTGACCAAATCTGCCCCACAAGATGAGCCCTATTTCCATGAAAACTGCTTCCTTATTGTCATTATCTTCAACTTTTCACTGAAGAGTTTTAAAGCTGGTAAGATGAAATAATGTGTGCTAAAGAGACAGTTATACACATGTCATCAAAAAAATTTAAGAAGCTCAAAATTCATGAAACTCTAAAGAGTAATGTGTAAAATGAAAATGAAAAAAAGAAGGAAGGGAGGGAGGACCAAATGAACAACAAAATAAAAATTCAGCACAGTGATTGTATTTAGCCTGCTGAGTAACTGAGAAAAATACTACACAGAGGAAATAGAAAGGGGGAGGAAAAAATAACAGCACCATAAAATAATTAAAAGAAAATGACAATATCTGGGATTCAAGCCAGGGAAGGATCAGGTGAAGCATAGACATTAAGATTTTCTCAATATGGAAATGATGGGCAGGGCATGGCAATGATAGGTTGCTTCAACATCTCTAAAAGGGGTTTTACACATTTAGATGAGACCCAAGACATAGAACCAGTGGATGTAGAACAGCACTTCCTCTCCCTCTAAAGACAGGAACAATCTGGGATGTGCAGCAAGATCTGTTAAGTACTTGCTTACACAAAACAGTGTCAGCATCAGAATCCATCTCCATATTCCAAAAGTAAGAGGACAGTAGATGCTAAAATATTTTAACATGTTTTCAAATTTAGATTTGAAATGATTGATTTCAAATCTAAATTGAATGATTTACAGCTATTCTATCTTATGCTTGCTAAAGCCATCAATAATTGGTGCAAATGCAGCCACAACATGCCTACATCTCTGCAAAATGAGATGCTCTAACCAGTTGAAGTGTAACCATTTTATTACACCAATTGTAGTGCAAGCATCAGGCTCTTGATAGGCTCTTTACTGGTTCTGGTGGTTACACAGACACTAGATAAGGTGGGGCCAGGGCCAGAGCCTGGGGTCTTGGAGGCATGAGAAGCACTCAGTGCTCCAGGAACCTTCATATTCTTTCTCTGTCCTCTTTTTTTCTCCAGCATTTTACAGTGTTCTCCTCTCTCCTCCTCTATGCTCTCCTCGCAGAGTGACACTACCCCTTTGTTGCTGCCTCCCAGACTCAGGTCATGCAGTCATACATGTGCATACCTACTGTGTCAGGCATGTGTAATCATGAGTGAGAAATATCACAGGTGCTGGTCATAGAGGCTAATGAGGAAAAACCTAACTCATTTACCCCACACCAGTTCTCTGTTCTGAAACACCCTTTCCTCAGCTTCCACTATTTTTGTACTGAATTCTGACCCTCCTCCCCATTATTCCACAGAGTAATCTATTTCTTGCCCCTTTTCATGGAATCCTTTTCCCTGCCCATTCCTGAAGAGTCAGAGTTCTCTGACTCTGTGTGAGGGGTGACCCCTCACACAGTTTTTCTGTTGACCTTGCCCTCTGTTACCACATGAACCCAGGCAACACCCAGTCTTTCATCCAGGTCTGGGTGTATGTATGTCCTTAAATTCCAGATACATCTCTAATGATGCACAGTAAACTTTCATTTGAATATTTCAGAAACAACTCACTGTTAACATGTCCCTAACCTAATTCATCCCTTTACCCTGAAACTTCTCCATATATCCAGTGTCTACTTTTTTTCAAACCATCCCTATCTACTTAGATGCTTACTCCAGAAATCCTGGAGCTATCCATGCTCTTTCATGTTCCCTGAACTCCATACCCAAATCATCATGATAAAATATTCTCAAAGTTACTACAGCAGTGTTTCTTGAATCCCTTTACTTCTCTGCCCAATTTCAAATAATATTTCACCCCTCTATCCCCCTTGCCTTCAGTCTTGTCCCTACATGATAGTAGACCATCTTTCTATCAAACTACAACTTTATGTTCCCCACTCCCTTTAAAATAGCCAATGTTACAATGTAAGTTTTTCACTCCTTTGTAAAAGAGTAGTTGACTATATATGTGTGGTTTTATTTCAGGGCACTCAATTATATTCCTCTTCAATAAATGGTGCTGGGAAAACTGGACCAAGACATGCAAAAAAAAATGAACCAAGACACCTACCTCATGCCCTGTACAAAAACCAACTCAAAATGGACAAAAGACTTGGATGTAAGACCTGAAACCATAAAATACATAGAGGAAAACTTGGGCAAAACTCTACATGAATTACACTTCAGAAATCCATTTCTGGACACATTCACAGCTGGCAGAAAAATAAAGGAAAACATGAACAGCTGGGACTACATCAGCCTAAAAAGCTTCCATACAGCAAAAGAGACAACAGATCAAAAAGAAAGAAAGAAAAAAAAAAGAAAGAAAGAATCCCAACTAAGTGTGTGTGTGTGTGTGGGGGGGTAATGTCCTCCATAAAAGTGATAAGGATCTGATAACAAAGATCCACAAAGAATTCACACAACTTAACTAAAACAAAACAAGAATCCCAGTCAAAAAATAGGGAGATAACCAACATCACTAGCAATGAGGGGAATGCAAATCAAAACACAATGAGATACCATCAACACCAGCAAGAATGACCCACATCAAAAAAGTAGGCAACAACAAGTGCTGGCATGGATGTGAAGAGAAAGGAACATTTTTACACTGCTAGTAGGAATGTAAATGGGTCCAGCCACTATGGAAAGCAGTGTGGAGGACATTCAAACTAATGAAAATGGAACTAACAAATGAACCAGCAATCACTCTTCTGGGAATCTACCCAAAGGAGATTTCAATTCTTATACAAAGGGACACCTGCACTTGGATATTTATTGCAGCACTATTTATATATAATTGCAAAGACATGAAAACAACCCAAGTGTCTCAAAACAGATGAATGCATGAAAAAAAGATGTGAAATGAAATGAAATATTTCTTACCCATCAATTAAAAATGACAAACTTGATGATTTTGAGATAACATGGATGGACCTAAAAGAAATCATATTAGCAGAAACAAGTCAGAAAGAAAAAGACAGAAACCGAGTGGTTTCACTAATATATGGGATATAGGAAAAACCAACAAATGGCCAGGAGGAAAAGTCAAAACAAGCTACCAACCAAACTAAAGTACATAACTGGGGTGGGGGAATGGGTGAGGGTGGTCAGGGAGGGAAGGTGGTGGGTGGACCCTGGGCAATATAGAGGTGTGAAATATATATATATATATATATTTATATATATATATATTTATATATATACATATAATTTTAAAAAATTTTAGAAAAGACGTTTATCTGCTCTTCAAAATTAAATTCAGTTTATCTAGCATGACAAAGTATTATCATTTTTTAGCCTTTCTATATCTCTTCCCATGGCTCATTCTCTGATCTGTCACCCAAAATGGTACCTTCCATATGAAAAGTCATCTGACATTCAGACTTTGGGAATTACGCTGCCTTTATGTGGAAAAGCTTTTAGCTTCATATCTTCTTATCAACCTTTTAGGAAAATCTAAGATGCGGCTGCAGTATCATCAAAAGGATTTCTTTGCTGTTCCTCTTTAAAGTTTGAAATAGATATCCACATATGTCAATTATATCTCAATAACATTATAATAAAATAGCGATCTTGTGAGCTTTTAGTCCACTCAGAATACTAAATCATGGTGATTATGAAGATGGATTTTAAATATCTATTTTTGAGTGTGTCTAGGCCATTGCCCACCCCACCCCCTTCAAACTCCTTAAAGTCCAGAAATTTCCTTGATTTTGTTGATAGGTCAGAAACTTGCCAGAATGCATGCCATATGCTGAACTCACTATAATGGTTATTGAGCAAATGCTTGAATGAATGTATTTGTGAAAATATTTAACTTGCTGAAAAGACACCTGAAAATCTGTAATTTTAAAGGAAGACTGTCATAGTTATATACATCGACAGAATGGAAATTTGGGAGACAGAAAAAATAGTCCTATGTTATAGGCCTTCTTAATACAAACTGACTTCTCTTGACCTGAAATTTTAAAGAAGATTCAACCTGACATTTGCTTAGGATTTTGCTTCGTATAACCCAAATTATCTTAAGTGGTTTTCATAGCAATAATATCTTTAAATGTTATCTTAACAAATTCATAGATGTAAAAAGGAATGAATATATTCTTTAGTGTAGGGGCAAAAGGAAAAGTCTACGGAAGCTAAATCCAGCAAACAGTACTTCAAAATAATTTCTCAAATATTTGCTGTCTTAGTTTTTGTTGTTGTTGTTGTTTTTCTTATCTAATAACATTCATACAATATTTCCAGTAATGTTTTTAGTCTTCAACATTTTGATAACTTCTCAAAACTTGGTATGTAAAATTCATAAATCTATCCATAGATGTGAGTCTTTTGTTTGAATTGTTTCACATTTCAATTTCATATTTATATATTATGGTATAATATTTCATGGTCTTTGGGTTTGAAAAGTATTCCTCTTATCTTTATAATTTTGCTTTACTTTCTTATTTTTCTTTGGCTAAAACTCTTACTGGTTTGGGGTTTGTTTGCTGTTGCTACTACACTGTAACACCCTAAGTCTCAGGTGAACACCTTACAAAGCAACATCTGTATATCCTATACCACTGAAAGTCTAAATCCATTCTTCAGCAAACACTTGAGTAATTGAGTCCACCCAATTTATTTTTTTTAGCCTTCCTTTTTTTTTAATTGTATGCATACTTTATTTTGACCCATCATTTTCAGTGTCTTGGTAGTTTTCTCAGTTAACTTTTAGACAAAATTCAATAACTATTCTTGAAATTCTACCAACAATATCATATCAGAGTTGGATTTAAGGTTGAAGAAAGAAGGTTAGAACAATGACAGTATCCTGCATAATATCTTTATCAATACTACTGATTGGATTAGCTGTACACTGAGGAGATTCATAAAGTATTTTGGATGAATAGGGAAGGACAATTATCTCATTCAGGGACATCGGAAAACATTGATTAGACTTTCACCTTGTTGTGCTAGGTGTTGCTTATACATGACACATAAGAATTTCTCCTTGACTATAAGGAAGCATTTATATTATTCTCTATCACTCTTTACCATGTTAGAACAATCCCAGACTTTGAAAAATGTTTCTTATTAGGTCATAATGTAAATATATTAACTTTGACTCTTAAATATTTGACAATCGTTACCCAACTTTATGATCCATCAGACTTAAAATCCAAATATGGCTCAGTGTTCTTTCATTTACTTATGATTTCTTTCATTTACTTATGATTTCATTCACCCTCATGCCCAGACACAAACTTAAACTAAGTCTCCATGGTGCTATCTGTACCCATCATTCTGGTATTTAACATTTTCCCAAGTTTTATTCATTTACTCATTAGAGTAAATATTATCAGTTAACCTGGAAACCATGAGCAGAATATTCTTCATCTTCAACAAAAAGTTAAGTTATTCTGCAGAATTCCTCCTTCTGTTGACACTCCTGTTATGGCATACACACACACACACATACACACACACACACATGAGTGTCAAATAGATATATTTTTATATATTATATATAAATACATATATATTTGGTATATATTATATATATTTATATATACATATATTTGATACTCTAGTTGTATTTTGAAACAACCAATGGGGACGAAGGAGAGCTAGGAGAACCCCCCCTCATTCCAAGACTCAGATGCAATGTCTTGTGCCAATCACCACCATAGAGAACACTGCATAGAAAAACAGCACTGGATGGACATAAACATCAGCATAAAGATCTTACTGTCAATTCATAAAAGTGTGCTGATTCCCATACAAAAACCTATCGTCACTTGCTTAAAAGACTGTTAGAATTATCAACAAATACACAAAATATTACAACATCACTAGCACTCTCAGTTGGATACCCACAATAAAAACATCTCAGGAAATTATCCACAACTGAAAGAAACACCAATAAAAATTGATGAGGAAAATGTTTACTTTAAAAGCATAATGGCAATTGGAACCAGTCTAAGTGCTCATCAACTTGGATACAATAAAATATATCGGTCTGGATACAGAGCCAATGTTTATCTACAGGAGAGGGAGGCTCCCCACTGTCCACAATGAGCAATTCTCCAACTCAGTTGGATGTCTTATAATTCTACTCAAATCTGACACCATCTACCTGAATATGGTGTCAAGTCTCATAGGTTAAGGACTCAATCTCACAAGACGCCTCTGTCCATTGCAGATGCCAACGTTCAGGCTGTCAGGTGACATCTGACTGACTGGCTATAAATCAGAGGTTCCCACAACCCCCTCCTTCAGTTCAATGAATTTGCTAGTATAGCTCACAGAACTCAGAGAAACAGTTCACTTACCTGATCATTGCTTTAATATAAAGGATATAACTCAGCAACAGCCGGATGAAATTGACACAAGGTATAGGGAAAGAGTGCAGAGTTTCTAGGACTGAATATACCACACTCCCCAAATGCATGTTCATCAACCCAGAAGCTCTCCAAACCTCCTCCTTTTGTGCTTTATGAAGGCTCCATTACACAGGCATGGTTGATTAAATCAGTGACCATAGTTAATTGATTCAACCCTCAGTCTCTTTCTTCTCAGAGGTCAGTTAGACTGGAGTTCCTCCTCCTAATAGCTGGGATGGTTCCCCAGACAACCAGCTCCCATCTGTACTTGGGATCCAAAAGTTTCCTCATTAACATAACAAAAGGTACCTTTACAGCTAGATCCACTTAAGAAATTTCAAGAGTTTTAGAAGCTGTGATTCTGGAACCATAGACACCAAATATATGCTTTATTATATACCACAATACCCATTCAGAAGCATAAGTTGGCAGTCCTAAAAATGGTGATATAGAGTTATATCTATTGACTTAAAAAGATACCCCGCTATTTTCCAAACAAATATAAGGTTGATAGGTTATAATCAGACAAACTTTCTCATTTCTAATTTTCACTATGAAATACAGAGGCACTAGGGGGAAGGGTGCTGACCCCCACTTCTATTTCATTTAGGTAGGTCATTTTATCACTTGATCTTATTTCCATATTTTAAAATGAGAAGGTTTTTAAGATCAGTAATAACTGCAAAATTTGAACTGATGGAGTTTTTAAATCATGTCTCGCTACTGTTTCTGTCTACCCAATATACTTTGTCAAATGCTCAGAGCCTTGTGGACCATTCTGCCAGGCCATGCCATGTCAGAAGGAAGGCTGATCTGGTTCTTCAAATGCCCTTTATGCCCAGAGGCCAGGCAAGGTCACATTTGTCAGTTCAGGAGTCAGGATTGCCAGTCATGTAATGCTCATTTGGAGTCTCAGTCCTCATTGAATTTGATATCAAGACATTAGTACTTGATGCCCTTTTATTATTTTATTTGGGAAAAGATTTTTGATGACTCTACTAGTTCAAGAGACTGTCTGGAGTAGCAATGCATTAGTGACTCTGCCGGTCTATGGACCTCATTCAGTCAGCCACTGGGGAGCAGGCAGCTTGGCTCTACAGGCTGCTAATGGTAGTGCACAAACCAGGTTGAGGGATGCAAAGAGGAAACACTTTCATGCTGATTAAGAATCACGGATTCCAAAAACAGAAGTATATTCAGGAGTCAGGACTAGGGGATCATGGTCCTGCTGGAGGGCATAGTTTGCTGCCAGAGCCCAGCTTGCCTGCAGGGAGAAGCACATGAAGACTGATGAGGCTGGTAAAGGGGAGCCTTGCTTCTCGAGATGGAAGGTGAGACTGAATGTGGATTCAGGATACAACCTGACTTGGGCAGGCAGGAGGAAGGATCTGTAAAGAGAGGCAGCCCAGGACTTAGTCAAGAGAACATACCAGTGGTCTGTGTGTGAGAGAGTGAGGAGGATAAGGGATGGAGAAGGGTGGACAGGGTTGCATGTCCTGCAGGACACTGCACCTCTGCCGGGGGCACTGAACATCTTTGCTGTGCAGATGTCTTTTCTTCCTATCATGGGCATGGGAAGGTTGGGGGAAGTTGGGGTAGGATAAAGTCTAGGCTTTCAGGGAATGGACATCATAATGTTCCCTAACACCCCTATCTTTGCTTGTTAGTTTTGTTATCTGGCTCTAAAAAACCATACAGGAAAGGCACTAAGCTAGAAAAGAAGGAAAATAAAATTAGCCACTAAAAAGGATTATAACTTTAATCAAGCTTAGTGTTCAAAAGTAGCACTGATTTCATACATTTAATCGGGGGAATAATAAATGTATTCTATTTTACTAAAAATCATCAAATTCATGGAAAGAGGAGTTTGAAACCAAGAACAGAACCAACGGGCAAGCTCTCCTTTGTGAGTGAAGTGCCTTCCAGGGTGAGATACTAAAAGGCTATTTCAAAATTCCTGTGTCTCGTTATTAGCACAATGTTCTTACTTACACCCTAGTAAATATTTTTGCAAGATAATATTTAATGATAAAGGTATTTTGCTCACTAGACTTTTCCCTGTCAACAACTGGAAGCTGACCTCTAACTTGCTTAAAGCTGAACAAACACAGGCGATGGATGTTTGCATCTGTGACTTCTATGCCTTCCTCCATGAATTTGGTATGAAAGAGAACGCCTTTTACTCCCTGCCCCCATCAAAGCATACAAAAATGAACACCTTTCTTCCTTTTTTCCCCCTTTTTATCTCCCTGCCTTGTTGAATGCTCTCTAGGAGAGCAGATAAATTTAGTCTTTTTTGGAAAGTGGATGAATTGGCACTGGTAAATTGAAAGCCATCTGCAATTAGTTACCGCCCACCTATGTATTGGAGAGAGGTTCAAGACCATGTAGAATTGTGATGCAATCACAGAAATCTATGAATTTTGAAAATTTAAGTTTTCAACCTCTCCCTCATAATCCACCTCCGTTCTTTTCCCCAAAACATGTAAGGACATGATGATGCAATAGATGAATATTTCCATGTTGACTGGAATAGAAGAGAACAGTCTCTGCCAGGCAGGCAGAGTGCAATGTTGTCTCTGTATTATTAATGTGGGAATCAAGACCTCTCAGGTGTCACCATGATTCTGCTACCACTTTGCTGAAAGTCACCTACCTCTCCCAGGCCTATTTCCTTTCTGGAAAATGAGGAACCTGGGACGACACCATTTGGACTATCTCTCAGTTCATGGAACATAACACACAAGAATTACTGGCAGTAGTTTTACAAAGACTTAGTTTACAGAGGTTTAGAACATCCCTGCAGGTTCTAAGATGTAATGTTCTGTCCTTATCTGACATGAACGTTAGGTGAAAAATATTCTGAAACAAAGAGAACAAGAGAATGAAGAGAGAGAGGGTTGTGCTACAGAGCCAGCAGGCCTGTGTGGTACGTTCTGGTGCTGAACAGACAACCAGTGAGAGGCTAGTGGTTGTTTGTTTTCTGAACATCCAGAGACCCGGGTGTGGCTTGGGAGTCTTCCTCTAACTCAACTCATCCAGAAACATTTGGTGTCTGTGGTTGGTTTCTTCCTATTAACAAAGATACGGACTTTAAAGTGAAGAGTGTAAATTTAAATTCATATGCTATGGAGAAATAAGATGTTCCCAAAGTGGCTCGATGACTATTTTTAAAGTTACAGCTAATAATTTACAGTCTGACGCTCCAGGCTGGACTGGCTCTAAAAATAGTTGTTCCTGCATTTTCGGACAGGGTCAGGGAACATGGCTGAGACAGCCGGGGAGTCACATGGAGAAAAAACTGAACCACTGGGAAACACAAAGCAAAATCAAATACAACCACTGAAGATTTGATTTTCAAAAGATGGATTTGACAGCTGATTCCCCATTAATTAAATTTGTAAATATATTTTAAGGGTAGAAATAAAATGATAGTCCACCTGACATGTCCTTTGGATTCAAGATTGAGTCTAAAATTGTATTATATCACCTCTTCAGCAGAGGTTTAGCGACATCAGAGGAACAATTATAGCAAATGGCCCACTTAAGACTGACAGCTGGGCCTGCATGCCCTGGTCAGAAATGCCTCGATGGAATCTGGGCTCCCAGAAAGGAAGAGAGACCAATTCAGCGATGGTCGGACTTCAAATTCAGGTCTAATCCAGTGTTTGGCACTTTGTAACAATCAATGTTAAGAGAGACAAAAACTGCCTTTTCATTTTCCTCTATACAAATATCATAAATTATTTGGCCCTGTCTAAGGTTTTCCACCCAAGTATTACTTTTTTCTTTGATAACTGATAGTTATTTAACAAAGGAGTCAAAATTTCTTTGTGTGTTTATGCTTGAAATGTTAAAGAATTTGATTTTGCTTAACATATATGCTGGGGGATTTCTATGAATACTTAAATACTGGAAAACAGAGCTCAAATAGGGAAATTTAAAACAAACTCTTGTTATTCTGTTTGACTTCCTTTTGAACATTCTCTTTATTTTATTGTCCTTGACTGTCTGTTTATCTATCCACCCACCCATCCATCCATCCATCCATCCATCCATCCATCCATCCATCCATCCATCCATCCATCCATCCATCCATCCATTCATCTACCCACCCATCCATGCACCCACCCATCCATCCATCCATCCATCCATCCATCCATCCATCCATCCATCCATCCATCCATCCATCCATCCATTTGACATCTATCTTGGAATAGAGGAGAGGGGAATTTTAAGTTTCTTATTGATTACTTGTCTCACATCAAGTGAGACAAGCTAATGATAATGAAATAGTTACAATAAATACACAGAGTATATTTTGGCAATA
>PVHY01007975.1:45008-64391 GCA_004024945.1 Uropsilus gracilis
CAGGCTCATGTTGCCCTGGGTACCACAGACTCAAGCAACCCCCAGCCTCAGCTTCCCAGGTAGCTGCGATTACAGGCGCACACCACCACGCCCAGCTATTTTTTTTGGACTAGGTCTCACTGTGTTGCGCCGAGTGGGACTCGAACCGTGATCCCTAGCACCAACTGCTTCATATGCTGAAGCTACAGGCACGGCACGAGCAAATGGTTTCTGATACAGAAAACACTCTGGCGCTCACTCACGCACATAAGGACCACCTACTCACATTTCCACAGTGAGCCCAAAGCCTCTTGTGGAATCACATATGGCAGGAACCCCAAGCCTGAAGGAGGGAACCTCTCTCAAGGATGAGAGTGACAGGCATTAGGGGCCTATTTTGCTTACTTGGTAGAGACCTAATTCTTAGAGTTGCTTTTTCCAATATCTGAGATAAGTAAAAACAGTCTTGCTACAGAATTTTCAAATAGGGAGCTCATAGATTCAGAGCTGTTCTAAGCCATTCAGTTCATTTCCATTCAAATGGGAAATAAATGAGGAAACAAATTAGACTTGTATTATCAAACTGTATTGGAGCAAAACATGATGCTGTATTGTTTGACAATGTAAAAATCCTGAAAGAGTTTAACGCTGAATTTAAGCAAGATATCTAATGCTTATTAGGTTTATTCTAAAACTATGGGTGTCATATTTTGCTGTATAAATTGTCATGTCACTGGAACATAAGGATACTGCCTATTGTACAGCATTTGAAATAATGTTGAATGGTATAACTTGAAAAGACATCACAGTAATAAGTTCACATTGTAGAGAAGAACATCTTATGGAGTTTATTCCCCTGCACAAATTTTCCATTGTGATATATTTCAGTGATAATTCCTAATTTTTATCAATTGATAAAATAATCTCATACAAAATTAGGTGTTTTTGAGAAAATTCGGAGTTTTTCTTTTTTTAGGATATATCTTCCCTGTTAAATTTGCTCATAATTATTTCCATAAAAGGAAATATTTTCAACTACAAAAAAAATTCTAGCTAGAGTAGGACCTTTATCTCACCTCACCTAAAAACACAGAAAATCTTACTTCAGATTAGTCCTCATTTTGAAAGAATTAAAAATATATCCTTTCTCTTTAATTCAATCTTTTCACCCTTTATATAATCAGAGTTCTATCTTAAATAGCCTTATTCTAATAAACAACAACCTCTCCTACCCCAAAAACAAAACAAAACAAAAACACAAACATGGTTTAGGTATCAGAAATTTAAATCAGACAGAAGTTCATCAATTTCATTTCAGAAATGCTTTCAAATGGAAGGAGACAGAAACTATGTGATGTCAGTGTGTGTTCTAAGGCAGAATCTGAGCACAAAGTCCCTCTACTGCAGAACCACTTTATTTGGAAACAAAGACTTGAAGTGAAGGAGAAATTGTAGCAGGAGGGAACAGGTGCTTAGAGAAATTCCTACTCCCTGTTTAGGGCTTCAGAGACAGCAGAAGGGACTCTGATTCCCTCTGACTTTGAGGATGACCGCCATTCAGGGGTTGGTGAGCAGGAGCAGCTACCCCCAAACACAATATGCCAGCACACACTTTCAGACAAGATTTCTGCCATCCATTCACTAAGTCAGATCTCGCCACCATGTCTCTGTGTAATGAAAATAATTTTGATACAGGGTAGTAATGCAGTTAAAAATTGTATTGGTGCCAAAATAACCTGGTGGGGTGGAATCTGAAAGACCCCATGAGAGAAAAATGGAAAGCGGGAAGAGAGGGTGTATAAAAAGGGAAGGGGGGGAGGAAAGGAAGGAAAGAGAGATGAAAATGGTGGGCTGAGAGATCAGGTTCATGTGGCCTGCTAGGGGAAGGCCCCTGGAAGAGTGAGCTGGTGGTGGCAAAGAGTCATGTGGTGGGAAAGTGAGCAGCAGAGACATAACTGCATAGCTGGTATGAAATTGGATGCCAGAATGGCAGGTCAAGGGTCAGAAGGGGCTGCTGAGGGCAAACCTGGTGGATGTGGCTATATGCTATCAGTGTGTGTGGCCTTGTAAAAGGCAGGCCTTGTAAAGGAAATACATGGAGCCACAGCAAGGCAGCATATTTGGAAAGCTGATTTTGCATCAGCATTTGTTGGAAAGGATTGAAGAGCCTTGGAGAAGAGGAGCACATCAGAATGCTGGAGAGAGAAAAAGCAAAGAAAAGACATTGGAGGAAGACTGGACTTTTCAGTGCTTACAAGGGGCACCATCTTGGACATGTGTTTGGGAGTTATGGACTAAATATTGATTGGGGTAAGATAACTGGCTACTTGTGGCATTAAGGGTGTTTTGCTTTACTTGTTAATTTCTCTGGTTAATAAAAACCTGTTGTTTACACTGCTTTGGTCTGACATCTGATACGCATGGGTGATGTGGAAATGTGGCTTGTTGGTTAGAGGCTTCTGCCCCTTTTGACCTGATTTCAATTTGAAGACTGAAGAAACCATACCACTTTAAAGTAGATTTCTTTTTCTTTCTTTCTTTTTTTTTTTTTTTTTTTTTTTTTTTTTTTTTTTTTTTTTTTTTTTTTTTTTTTTTTTTTTTTTTTTTTTTTTTTTTTTTTTTGAGACTAGGTATTGCTATTTTTGCCTATGGAACTGCAGATTCACATTGTCCGGGGTACCACAGACTCAAGCAATCCCCAGCATCAGCTTCCCAAGTAGCTAAGATTACAGGTGTGCGCCACCATGCCCAGCTATATTTTTGGGACTAGGTCTCTTTATGTGCCCCTGGCAGGACTCAAACAATATCCCTGGCCCCAGCTATGGCTTCCTAGGCTGCCGCTTACAGGCATATGCCACCATGCCCGGCCTAAAGTTTATTTTTTTTTCAAATTATTTTTTTATTTATATATAAATTTCACAACATTGTAATCTCAAGGATTTGCCCACCCTCCTTCCCCTCCCTTTCTCCCCTTTCCCTCCTGCTCAAAGTTGTGTGCTTCAGTTTGGTACTTAGCTTGTTTTGACTTTTCCTCAAGGATTTTGTTTATTTTATTCACTATATCCCATATATTAGTGAAACCACTTGGTTTCTGTTTTTTTCTTTATAGCTTGTTTCTGCTAATATGATTTATTCTAAATACATACATGTTGTTATGAAATCATCAAATTTGTCATTTTTAATTGATGAGTAATATTCTATCATGTATATATACCACATTTTTTTCATCCAGTCATCCTTTTTGGGGCATTTAGCTTGTTTCTATGATCTTGCAATTATAAATTGTGCTGCAGTAAACATCCAAGCACAGGTATCCCTTTGGCAAAGAGCCTCCTGACCAGAAAAAAAAAAAGTTCATTTCTTATGAGAATATGAGATATTTTTCTTCCAGATATTCCCAAGGAGGAAGCCTCCTGACACAGCCCAAGATGACTGGCAGGTCAACCACAATGTTCTTTTTTTTTTTTTTTTTTTTTTTCATAGAGAAGTAAAAATAATCTTATCAGAGAGAATTTGAAGACATAGAATAAAAAGTCATGTAATATTATGAGGCCCCGTGGAAGGCAGACTACTGCTAGACAGAGTCCTAAGAAAAAAAGAAGCTGCATAGAAGGCAAGATGTCACCTACACCATGTCAGTCAGAGGAAAGAAAGCTTGCTCAGACCTGAAAAGGTTGTTCAGGCCAAATAAAAAAAAAAAAAAAAGGAGTGAAGAGACAGAGGCAATCTTGTCTCCTCCAGACCAGCAAGCAACTATTAGGATATTTGTCAACACATTTTCAGTCTAGGATATTCCCAAGGAGGAAGCCTCCTGACACAGCCCAAGATGTGGGCTCAGGAATATGAATGTCCCCAAACACAGTGCTTCTCAGTAGGGGGTGATTGCAGCCTTCTTTGCTGCCCCAACCAGGGGACACTGGGTAATGTCTGGGGACCCATGGTTGTTACAAAGTCGGTGGAGGGGGAGGGGCAGGGTTCTTCTGCCTCCTGCAGTTCAGGACTCCTCACCATAGAGAATTATTTGGGCCCAAGTGTCCAGAGGGTCAAGGCTAAGAAAAAGCATGATCTACACCACTTGGTCTGACATCTCAGATCTATATATAAATTATACATAAGTTTTGCTCTATGTAAAAGTGCTAATGAAATAATTTTTATCATATGTATGCATGTGCATAAGCATAAAGGTATACATGAATATATACATAGATATAGATATAATTTTGAAGGTTGTACTCAATCCTGTGCATTGTATGAACTCACTGCTCTGGACTTAAGGCAGCACTTAAAAAACAATATTTTCTTGACTGTTAAAGCCATTGTTTCCTTAGTGAGAAGGAAGACAATTCTGGATTTGCAGGAAGGGCCGTAGCTATGTGTGAGCTCCAGCTCCAAGCCTCCCTTTTCTTGCCTATAACAGTGTGATAAAAAGTTATAGAAACTTCATCATTCCCAAGGTTATTGAATAATATAAACCATTTATCTGGATAATAATAAACATAGCAAACCCTGTGTATAATAAACCCTAAGTAAATATTTGCTGTGATGTTGCATTTTTTAGCATTGTACCTGAATTATTAGGGGGAAATAAATGAATCTTAACTTGAAATGACTCATAAAAGTGATAGATTAACAGAAGCTCTTTAAAGTTACTTAAAATAAACAAATGAAATGAAAAATTTCTCAGTGAGGGTTGTTTTCCTAACCCTTGTCACAAATGATAAAGTGAGTAAAGGTGGAATCTCTTGCTGGAATTCTGACTGGAGGAGTTTGGAGAGGAGTTGAAAATTGACTTCTTACCTATGCAAGAAGCTGCTTCATGTCACAGCACACATGTCCAGAAGGACACCCTAGGAGCTAGGCCAATAAGCACTAACTCATATGCACTGTGAAGTACTTGCTTTTACTCATATTCACCATGAAGTAGGTATTCTTGAGGTCTTCCAAAGCGGGAAATCAATCTACAGGAGAGTCTTATTTTCTCACCCAAACTTTTTGATTTAAAAATGGTATTTTGGACTTCTTGGATATGATTTATGCATTAATATTCCAGCAATCAAGCAAATGATCCTAACTGGTTGAGTCATTGGTGGTATCTCACTGTCACAGGCTACAAGGAGCACACAAGGCTGATAGAGTCACAACCCCACAATCGCCCTCTGTCTGGGAAAGGCCTCCTGTGACTGACTCAGCTCAGATTTGCCCAATAAGCATGTGTGAGCTTATGGGCACCTGGCTACCAGGTGATTCAGTGGTGCAACTGGCAGCAGTAATCACCTGAATTTTCACATGGGAGTGGAAGGGACAAAAGCCTGGTGCATGGAAAAGGGGCAGCTGTGCCACATAAAAAGAATGAAGGTGATAGCATCTTAATAAATATAAGTGAGAGTATGTGTCCTTATTTGTTGTAGTGGAAATATTTGGGGGGGTTAGCTTTATTTTGTCAGCAACCCACTGAAGATACTCCTAACAAGTAACCTCATGATGAGGTCACTAATTGGACAAAAATGACACATGCATCTCACAGAGTTTCCCCCTAACCCCATCATCTTCTGACTGAGCTCGGGTCCCAGATCAAATAACACACTGAACTTTCCAGAGTTGTGGAATGATCTTGGGTCACCAAAGTGCTCCAGCCTCTGCAAGACTGGATAATCGCTAAGCCCTGCTTTTGAGATGGGCAGACAGATAGAGGGCTGAGGACCCTCCCCTATGACTCTATCACCACACTTATCGGGTCTGGAACTAGAGCTTGATAGTTTCTTTCAATAGCAATGGTTTCTCAGACACCTGGGATTTTGTTTCTGAAATGATAATGCTCTTTGGAAACAGTGTGTGAGGGAAATTTTTTCTACATTACTCAAAAGTTAATATGGAAGGAGAACCCTGGCCTCAAGTTTTTATAAGGAACATCTTACATAGGTTTTCCACTTATATAGCTGAAGAGGGATCTGGAGAGAAACCCCCAGCAAAGAATAAACATCAAATTAGACAAGAAAGGCACACGAACTGAAACCAGGAACATCATCTGCACTCTGTGCTGTTTCAGGCCATGCTGTTTTATTGCCAGCGGACACCAGTCACCTGAGAGGTAAAACTACCTCTGTGATGGGTCAGAGGCCCTGCAGCTGTGTGTTTCAATAGCCTCCCCATTCCAGACCAAACGGGGATACAGTCTTCTTTTTATGAAGAGGAGATCCCAGATTGAGTGAAGAGTTTTGCTTTTATTTTTTTTTCTACAAGAGAAATTTCCTTTAAAAAGAATAGAATTCTCTAACATCTTGTAAGAATAATACCAACTTATGGAAAGCATCTCCACATGCATACACCTTAGTACACATAAGTAACTAAACTCTCTCAACAGCCCTAGAAGGAGAGCTTCTCTCCCAATGGCCCCTGCCTCCAGGCAGGTCTGAGTCTGACAGGTCAGAGGGTGCCAAGCCCACTCCTACATGTTCCCCCATCAGAACACAGTTGTTCCAAGAAGCAACCATATTCATTCAAGAAATACAGAGCTGAGTTGGCTCTTTAAACCAACTCCCCAGGAGGACGGTAAAAGAGAACCCAGCTGCCTCTTTGTTGCTCTGTCTGCCTTTATTGAAGCTATCAGTTTCTGTTATTTCAATCAATGCTGTTATTACATGTATTCTCTGGAAATTTAAGCAAATAGAATGAGGTAGAAAATCTGATAAGTAAAAGGAGATGAAAAACAGAGAATGCTGAGCTTTCCAGGCACAAGAACAGTGACAGCATGTCACAAGGACTCTCCAGGACAGGATCGTAGGCTTCTTCCTCCCTGCCTGGTGTTGTGGAAGTACGTGAGAACATGGGACCAGGGCTCACATTACCAGTCTTTCCTCTGTCCTACAGCCACTTCAAGTAGTTTCCTGTCTTTGTGGGGTAGCTCTCTCTCAGCTGTTGCCACACTGCCTCAAGGCTACCTTCAGCCTTCAGACTTCCTCCAGTGTAAACTCTGATCTCTCCTAATGCTCTTCCCAGTGACCTTTTCTAAGTAGAAAGTGGAAAGGATGCCTAATAGCAATCTGATCCTAGGGACACCCAACTTAATGGTGCTGGGGACAACTGCATGCAAAATGTTATGGATTGAATGCTATGCCCCCTGTCTCCAAGTTTGTTTGTTGAGTCCAAGTCTCCAAGGTAATAGTGACAGGAGGTGGGAATTTAGAATATGACTATCTCTTGAGACCAGAACCCTCATGATGTTACTAGCATTCTTATAAAAGAGACTCCAGAATCCCCTCAGCCTTTACCCCAGGTGAGGACATAGCAAGAAGACCTGACCATGAACAAAGGGATGGGTTCTCACCAGACACCAAATCTGCATATGCCTTGTCCTTGAACTTCCTGACTCAGAACAAAGTGGAGTAAAGGTCTGTTGTTTATAAGCCACCCCAGTTTGTGCCTTTGTATTATAGCAATCCCAGTGACTAAGAGAGAATTCCATTTGCATTTTAAGGCAATGTACATAGGTTCTTAGCAACTGAGTTGAGTGAATGCTCTTGTTTGCCACCCACAGATTTGATTTTGGAAAGAAAGAACAGTGACAGTGACTCTGATTCTTGTAATTTCTCACTATTAGCAGTAAGTCGTGAGTCTCAGAGCCCTGGTATGACTATCCTGGGTGTGTCTTCTCAGAGCCTGGGAACAAGGTCACCCATCCCAGGCCACCTGCCGTGTGTGCTCCGAGACATTGCCTCCTACCAGATGAGCCTGCAACCTCCCAGGGACCATGTGGTACAGTTAAAACAACGAATACCTCTGAGTCCAGGGAAAATTTTTGTTTTTTACTATCTCACTTGATTTTCATTCAGGAGGTAGGTTATTACCAGGTGAAAATGCCTTGCCCAAAGTTGATGGTGAGGTGGCAATGGAAATGGAATTCAGCCCAGGCCCTCCAGCAGCCAGCTCTGACTTGAAAACCACAGAAGTTTGAGCTCCTCTCCACCAGGGAACTCAGATTACCTTACCCATGCTCTGCAACAGTGGTCTTGCTGTGTAATTACAAATCTGAAAGCTTGCCTCAAAGAGATGTTGATGTGTTTAAGTGAAATTAGTGCTTGCCAATTTTCTTTGCTTCCCAGTAGCTACCTGTTACATAGCAGATAGATGAATATTATTAAAGCACCTATGGTGCCATGTGGTTTTCCTACACAAATATACAAAGAAGTCCCCTCCCTTATGTGACTTGGAAGGAAAAGGGGCAATCTGCACATATGTCATTCTTTTGTACTCAATGACTCACCTCTTCTGAGCTTAGGTGCTCTGTGTGTTACATCCCTGTCCTTCTGAGGAAGAGAAATCTCAGGTCCTCTGGATGCTGGGCTCTAAGCTCTTTGTGTTGCCTTTTGGGGGGCATCAGACCCAGGATGGGAGGTGCAGCTTTGAGATGGAGTCCAGCTACAAATCTCAAGCAGAGAACATTCTTCAGTGGTAGGATACCAAAGTTAACACTAAAAGCTAACATGAATTTTTCTCTTAGTCTCTCTCCAAAATGAGGTCATTGGGACAATGGGTTGCTTGCAAAAGTAAGAGATTTTTTATTTTCATTTTCAAATGTGTTTTAGATAATTCTGAGAATGCACCTGAGTGATTAAAAATGTCCTTGCATCTATCATATGTGCAGTTTAGAGGACATGGCTAATCATGACAAGACTATGGAGAATGTGAACAGCTGTCAGGAAAGTCCTTCTTACCCTGTCACTCCACCCCTGAGCACACTTCATTCTTCTTCCACATCAGATGTATTCTAAACCATGAAATCAACCACGCTATTGACATTAAGGAAAATGCTAAATGCTGTTCCTTCTATTTCAAACTACACTAAGATAGCCACATTTGTTTCATTCTTTTTTGGTTATATATTTAAGAGTCAGGATCATATTTAAGATTTAAGATGTAGAACCCCTAAAATTTTCTTCTCTGTGCCAAGGTCCTCCAGATACTTTCATGTTCCCCCCAATCTTCTGATTTTCACTCTGGTTCAAAACCACAGCACCACATACAGTTGAAATGACATCTTCTTCCATCTGTGACTTCTGCTTTTGGTATCAAGTTCTTCGTGGTGCCTGAGGCTCTGGGATGAAAGTGAACACCCTTCTGAGCATCTGAGTGAGAGAGCACTCATCTCTACCTTGAAGAGAGCTCTCCAAATAAGCTGATGTCCTCCATGCTTACAGAATTTGGGACCTAGTGCCTTACTCATCAGAGTGTTAATCTGAACAACTTCGAAACACAGAGAAGATGGTGGCTGTGATATGTTGATACAGGAAATGAAAGACGGAACCCATAGTTTCAACCAAATGAGAGCAGAACTGAAAGTCTGCAAATAACAAAAGACAGATCCCTAATCATAACTTTCCCCCTGCACATGCTCTATAAAAACACACAATTCTTCTGTTAAAGACTGGCTTTTTATCAAGAGCTCTTGAGTCATTTTGGTTTTGTTTTGATATAATTTGATTCCAAGAACACAAAGTAAAGCTTTGCTTTGGATGAGCGAGGGAGGTAGCTCACCACTGAAGACCCTGTTTCAGGAATTCCTCAACTAATACCACTTAATTTTGCTAACTTGATCTCTCTGGGAATATTTGGGAGAGTGGAAAACACCTCAAGTCCTCACCTTTTGTTTCATTTCTAGAGCAAATGTTTTGGGGCTTTTAAATAGTTTATCAAAATAAAGCCATCATTAACTTTGTGGAAAGAAATGTCAGAAATGAGGAAGAAATGTCAAAAAATAAATTGCACATGTTTATTAAAAATTAAGTTTTAAGTGAACTACACAGAAGATTTTAAGCCCAGGAGATCTGTGTGTGAAGTCTTTGTTTGTCTTCCACAACTTAAAGTTTAGTTTTTGACTTCTGAATCAGTGTGCTTAGAAACACAGGTCATGCATATATGAAACAACTTTTTACAATCCCCGGATGTCTAATTTTGATCAATATCCATTGTATGGATTGTAAGAAGATGAAAAGTGTATGTTTTTCTGCACTTTGGAAAGAAAGAAACTGACCGTTATTAGTCTTCAGATTCCCTTTAATTTTAATAAGGAAGCTCAAGTTTCTTTTAGGTACCTCTGTGCTCCAACAGTAGTTCTTGGGAGACATTTGCAGATTTCATACCTACAGCTTGCATATACTTTCTCACTGACCTACTCACTGGAACTGGCAGTTGGAGCAGAGCATGCCTGTTTATTTGTTTTTCTCTCCATTGAGAAGACAGCAAACAGAAAGACTTCAAAAGAGAAGAAACCTGCAACTCCAATTTCTTTGTTATCAACACACATTTAAAATAGCATCATGACCATATATTTTACTAAGCATTATTGTATCTAAGACCACTCATGCAATACTTCCCTTAAACATATATGTAGTTAATGGTTTTTGATGGGAGGTACTAGAAGGTAAATGTGTTCATTCGAGTGTGACCTAAGTGATATGCACATTTTGACAAAGGCACCAGTGCCAGTTAGATGAATGGAGGCTAAACATCCTTAGCATGTCCCAAACTATCTGGAAAATAATAATAATAGTGTCTTTCTTGGATTAGATATGAGGCTGACATATCATTTTAGTGCTTTATCAACTAATATAAAATTTCTTCCTAAAATCATCACTCTGAAAATAACTTACTCTAGCCTGTAGTCATCACTAAGCTGGGCCACTCATCAACTCTCATCTGTAGTGTATTGGCCCTCACGGTTCCAAAGCATTAGGCTGAATATACAACAGTTTGAAACATGAGTGGCACCATTCCTTCAATATTTACAGCCAAGGCTTTATAAGCCTTTGCAAGAAAGGCTCAGAGAGGTTGAGTTTCACAGTGCAGATGTGGCAGTTAGAGCTGGAACTCAGTTCTCAAGCCTAGGGTAGTCTTATTACCTGTGCTGTCTCCCACGGGATAACTCATCACCGAGCAATCCAGTTTTATGAGGACACACCTCAAATTTCTTCAGAGCCTCACCTGGGTCCTTCCTTTTCTTACAAGGTTAAGGGTGTGGATCCTTTTATGCTCGGACCCAGCACAGTAAGTCCTGGGGAAATGTGTCAGACTGCCATTCTAGGGCTTGACAGATTTTCCCAGAACAGCTATGAATGGCAAGGAAAGTACAGGTTCCTGCTCTGTGCCCCACCCCATGGGCCCTTTCTGACTCACTGGCCTTCTGTGGGCACCAGACCAAGAGGACATGGTGATTCAACCTTCTTCCACCAGCCTGCGCAGAAAGCCACTCCTTGAAAGTCTGCTCCCCATGATTCTCACTGTCATCCCAGTTATCTATAGTTCTGACAAAATCATGGGCATTTTAGCCAACTAAAGATCAAAATTATGGCCTGGATTCCATTTTGGTCAAACTGCCAATACTTGAGTCTTAGAGACTTCCATTCTAAAAATAGGATCATAATTCATTCTCTTACAGAATTTAGGGGGAAATAAAACAAGTCAATATTCAATTTGCAATATGAACGGGGAGGGGCACAAATTTCACACCCTAATAAGTATCAAATACAGAGTAGCCATGGGGATCACAAGCCCAGGCTGGAAGCGATGAGGCTGCTTTTGTGGCAATCCAACCTCTCTCTCAGAACATGACACGCCCACGTTTCCCAAGGTCATGGGAGGTATAATGAATGTGATTCATAAGAAACAACCAGCAATGGGAGCCAGAAGGTCCAGGTCCTCCTTGCAGCTCTGATACTAACACTCTGGTCCTATTACATAACATCAAACAACATCTGTGCTTCAGATGCAGGACCCAAAAAACAGGAAGTAACAGGAAATAAAAGTACTGAAACTGATTCAGGGCTGGAAGAAACCAGTTGAGTTTAAAATTTTTGTATGTCTAAGTTCTACGGCAGCAGACAGATATTTGAGGAGCCCTAGATTCATGCCTATGAGATATTATCACTCGGACTGGAATGGGCACCCAAGACAGGTAAGCTGTCTGCTAGGTGTCAAACAATTGCAAAGGTAAAATTCCTCTCCTCCAGGCAGTGATTGTACTCTGCAATCTGAGACCCATTGCCCTTTCTAGGTATAAGAGGTTGGGAGTACCCAGAGTTGAAGTGACCTCATAGGCTCTCCTGGTGAGAAATTTGCAGAGCTGAACTTTGTCTCTAGGTCTGTTAGGTTCTGAAGAACATTCATCTTTTAGTCTGAGGCCTGTATGGAGACTTGTTCTGCAGTTTTTCCATGGCAATTGTAGAGTTATGATGAAGAGATGGCATGGAGTTCATTACCCACTGGTTCCTTGGCAAGGAGCAGGAAACCGACATGTAGGCTACAAAGTGAAATTTTTTATCAATAAAATGACTCATTTTTTGATGCTGTAGGTACAACCATTATTTATCTTCTGTGTACTTGGAAAGGATAGCTTCATTTGTTACTAGCATTCCCCCAAACTACCTGGAAAATAATAACAATCATTATGTCTTTGTTAAATTAGATACGAGACTGACATAAGATTTTTTAGCTGCTGCAGTTGTTGTTTACTGGGTGACGGGAGAAAAGTGGTTTGACTCTTCCATGGTTTTCATGTCCAAAATTGTTTTGTGCTCTCATATTTTCCCTTCCTAAACCACATCTAGCCTTCAGAATGATAATGTCAAATGTAGGCATTGCACACTAGAGTCTTGATTTATGTAAATAAGGATGAAATGACCATTTCAAAGCAAGGTAGCCACCAGTCAATTCAACTCATGCTTAGTAATGTCATTTTATTAGGTGAGTCTTTTTCAACCAACAATCCCTGTCCTCCTTACAAGGAAAGAACTGCTGCAGTGGACCAGCAATAAAAACTGATTACTGATGTATGTCATCTTTATGTTATGCACCCCCAAAAGGAAACCATAACAGTTTTTTTCCCAGGAAGCAGAGGGACCACGATTCAAATCCTATTTTTTGCCTGACAGTCTTTAAGGTAACTTGGAAAAATAGGTATAGCCAAACATAGGCATATTCTAAAAACGTACGGACCCACGTCCTGCTGAAAGCTCTCACAAAATCTATAGGTGTTTTTAATTTCTTGAGTGTTTGTGCATCAGAGAATTCTGCACCCACCTTTAGGAGGTTATTTAAAAATTAATTTTCATGTTTATGAAGAAGAAATTGCAATCATCTAAACTTGTATGAACTGTAACATACATCACCCAGGTCCCAGAAGACACCCTAATATATGTTATTTCTAGTCCAAATGACAACTTGGCCCTTAAGATGGTGGTGGTGAAAAGAAGCTGTATTTTATGTGAATATAGTTGTGCTGGTGAAAGGTGATTTCCATGCATTGGATCTGGAGAACTGCACAACAGTCTTTGGGTTCTAGGGGAACTTGGGTTTCTATCTTAGAGAAGTGATGTCTTGACCAAATCACAGAATCAGTGATGAGCATGGAAGAACCTGAAGATGGCAGACATTTAAGTTCTGTCACCTCACAGGTCTCAGCATTTCTGGTCATGACCTGGGCAATTCATAGTCTTCTCATTTCACACTGACAGCAACCAGCCAAGGGACCCATGACATAAGCAAGAAGCAGACACCTAGTATCAACAATTCACCTGTCCAAGGTGTGCAGCTATATGAGGAAAGGGATTTGAACTCCATTTCTGACATCTCAAACAGTTATGAGCCTAGTAACGTTTTATAGGAAAAAAACTTACACTCTTTGCAATGGGCTTTCTACAACCAATACATGAAAAGCAGTGACAGTTTACTCATTCATGTGACCTTGAAGAAAAAAAAGACGACCATGTTAACTTCATGTAATAAAATAAATATCAAATGCTTGCAAGTAAGAAGCAGGAAAAGGCAACCGATTTTTAATAAGGAGGTTTGGGATTTGTAGACATTTTAACTAGTCACCTGGGAACACCCCATTTATTCTTCATGTGTAAAAGAACCAGTTCCAGAATTAAAAAAGATTTTGCATTTAGTTTAGGAATAATATGTCAGAACACTTGGTTATTTAAATTTTAATGACAAGCGGAGAATATGCTTTAATCAAGTTTCACTTTCATTTCCCGAGTAGCTGTAACCAGAGGCTCGTGGCTCTTTCTGGAGCATTCAATGCAGCTGTAAGAGGAATAAGTCTTTTTAATTAATATAAAGTTGAAAGAAAGGAAGCTCATCTAGGTGATGTTACTGCGATGGAGATAGCTCTAATGTGGTTTCATTCAGCATTGACAGGGTTTATGGATTTCCCTATCATTTTTCTCTCATCTTCAGTAACTTCTTCATCTAATAGAAAAGGGGAAAGGAAATGAAACACAAAATGGATAATTGGCTTTTTGCAAGCCCTCTAGGCAAAAGATTTACCAGAGAGGTCTAATATTTGGGATCAAATGAGTTATTTGTTTTATTTAGAGATCCTCGCATGTTACTGAGAAGAATGAAGAACAGAAGCAAAGTCATCTGCTCCTCCAGTTCATGAACAGGTGTATCTGGGACACCTTTGCTGGGGCTGAGCAGTAGACTTGGGACTGCACACACATGCTGTATGACTCAAAGGAACTGCTCCAGGACAAAAAAGAAAATAAGTTCAGAGGAAAGGAAGATTCTAAGTGAGGAGGACAGACAAGGTCCTTGGGGATCAGATGATCTAGAACTCAGGGCTATATCTCCATTTTGGAAAAGCCCTCATAACTTGAAAAGAATGGGGTATATCCCTATCCAACCATGTCATATAGGAAATAAAAACAAGTTCCTTTTGTAGACATGCTCTTATTTAACCTGGGTGCTCAATGATAGAAACTCTAACACCCATCCCAAAACTAGAGCCAGCTTCAGTGTGCAGGTTACCCTGCAAGCATAGCTCTTGTGGCCAGAATAAATGGTCCAGGAGGCTTGTTATCTGATCTAATCTTACTGAGTCAGAAGAGGAAGTAAGAGCAAGAATGAAGGAATCAAGGGTATACAGTCATATATCACTTAACAAACAGACATATTCTGAGAAATATGTTATATGACAATATTCTATTGTCATGCAAATGTCATAGAGTGTAATTACAGAAACTTAGGTCTTCCATACACCTAGATTTACAGTGAAGCCTGATGAGACCCCCAGTATATGAGATCATATACACTGCTCCAGAGGTCATGAAACATGATGTAACATTTGATTATAGATCAGATAGAAATGTTTTCATTATGCATCAAAATTAGAAAGTATTAATTTGGCATCAACTTGATACATATCGATGTGATCTGTGTGCTGGGGTCATAAACACAATATTTCTCTTGAAAATGCTAGTTCTTTAGCCATACATTGCCAATGAGAAATGATAGCACAAAAGTATCAAATTACTTAAGTATCAAATAAAGCGCAAATGGAAAGCAACACTCAAAGGTGACCTGGTGCAAGTAAGGTGGAGGATGTAGTGCATAAGCTGAGATTCAAGGGGAGGGGAAGGCCTTTTTCTTATTCTTATGTTTGTTTTTGACATGTGTCCAGCACCTACTCAACAGCCACTACCCATTAAGTGAAAGAATGAATGGAGCGTGTTGTCTTCTATTGTTCAGTCATCTACAACTTAGTGGGGGCTCCTCTGAGAAGAGGAATGTAGCCTCCACCAGCAGGCAATAGAGTACAGATGAGGTTCTGCCCAGAGTTTGTATATGAATACCTGTTTGCTTCCAGAGTGACCAATGAATAAAATAGCTAAGTATAAGGTCATATGGCAGTAGATGATGGGTGAGTTTTATTTCTGGCTCAGGCTCTGACTGACTGTACTTTAACCAACTGTGCCTCAGGTTCATCCTCTGCAAATGGAGAATGCTAATGACTCTTCTGCTTACCTAAAGAACTCCAAGGATAAGTGAGAGTTACTATTAAATTTTCTTTGGTCACCTTGTTACTTAAGATTTTCACCTATATCAAAATCAGAAAGAAAATGGCCAGTGACACTATTTTTAAAAAAAACAATAACAATATCACTAAAAGAAATCATAAGATCATTGCAAATAAGTGGAATTTTATTTTCACAAAAGATCATGAAGGCACTGAATGCATGTTCAGGGGAGTTGATACCCTTAAAATAAAAAGCAATAAAAATAGTAAACAGGCAAATAGACTTCAGTTAACCAAAAATAAAGTAAAATAAATCAAGTGCATCTAAATGTAAGTTTAGGAATTTTAATCAGATAGAACATATGCTTTGTTAAAGTGACTTCCGGTATGTAGGCTGATACTTTATGATGTATAAGGTATTCCAGATACAAAATCCAACTTATTGACCAGAAAGAATGTGATTAGTTAAGGAATGCAATGGTTCCAAAGCATAATGATGAGACATCTGTTCAATGGTAACTTAAGCAGTCCTCCTGACTCAGAAGAATTGGACCAATCTCAGAATTTACACACATTCCTGAAAACTGCAATAACAATCAGGACTTCTAGATTCTTTGCCATTTGGTAGAAACACTGAGACTTCAACTCCTTGAATCTGTTGGTCAATTTAGCTCTGCCATTGCTTAGTGTGTTCACAAATTTTAACAGGAAAGCATTTTACTCAAAGACTTGCAGAACTTCCTTCCTGCAAGATTTCAGTAACACAGAAAGTATTACTAGGGGAAAGTACTAATAATAAAAGGACAACCTGATATCTAAGCTTAACTTGTACCGAATTTACTGAAATAATATGTTATGGAAAATAAACATGAGTGAAATTTTCAATGGTACTCATTTTTAGAAAACTTCTATCTCAAAATAAATTCAGTTGGAAGAACAAAAGCTATTTCCCAACTAAGAAATAAATGTCACCTAATCATAAAAACGATCAGCTACTGATAATTATCATGTCTCAGACTAAGTGTTAGGTCCCTTATATAACTTTTCTCAAACTTCCAACAACTGTGAAAGGATTCCCATTCATTATTTACATTTTAGAGATGAGAGAAAAGCTCATGGCATTTAAAATAGTCATAGTAATGTCAGGAATTAGTGAATTTTTACTTCTGAGTTGAACATGGGAAGAATGACCATATTTCCCCAGAATACCACAGGAACACTATTCAGTCTTTGTAAATGTGTTCTTAGAGTTCTCTTTCAAAAGCTATAGCTCTTGGGGTGATACTGCTAAACACTTCTGAGAGAACATGCAACAAAGAGGTACAGGGTGCTTTAGTAAGACTGTCCCACATTCTTGCCTGACTTCCTGTTTCCATTGCAGTTGATGACTGAAATAAAAGCATCTATACAAGGCAATGCTCCCAATTCCCTACATGCAGGTACCTCAGTTGTTGGGTCACATCTGATCAATGATGAAGTAGAATCACCCTTCCTCCTGTTCACACGCCTCTGTTCAATCATTCCCATCTAAGGACTTTTGCTGTGGCAACAAGTGCTCTGACCCCATCATCCCCAATGGTTCCTGTCTCCTGTCTTCATCTTCTCTTAAGACATCATGACAGATATTTTAAATTGAATAACAATGTTTTAATACGTTAAACCAATAGTGAACACTAATATTCCCTTTACTTTCACAAAACAATTCAGATATCTGAATTTTGACACCATAGTCAATTTTATCAATTTTATCATGAAGAGTTCAGTTTTTGCAATTAAAATACATGCACACACACACATATAGGCACTCAGCTTTTTATAGCTTTTGAGATGGTAAATGAATAGCTGCTTAAGAGAAGGTGGTAAATCACATATGTGAAGGCAGGATGAGAGTGAAGGATTTTTCAATTTTTTTCTGAAAAGGAGATAGGGTTATTGCCAGTCACTGTTATCTTCCCTCTCCCACAGTGCTACCACTTTCTCATCTCTCACCAACACAAACAGAAAAATGATACCTGGGCAACACTGCCTGCTTTTACAGTGAATTAATTGATAAAGCCAGTGCAAGGCATTGCCTATCTTGCACATCTGGAAGGAAGTCTTGCACAACCCAATGAAATGTGGTAATGCGAAACCTAAGAAATCAAGAGGAGCAGAACTATGTGGAGCTGATACACGCAAGTCACCGATAAATGTCCCTGGGAATTTGCAAAGTACAAAGTTTCAGAACACACCAAGTGACTTGTGGAACACTATCAGCTGAGCATCTATCTTTTTAAAAAGTTAGCAATTGTTTATGGCAACTTTGAATTGGTTCTTAATTTAAGAAATATTTCCAGATTACATGATATTACCATTATCATCATCATCATCATCATCATCATCATCATCATCATCATCATCATTATTATTATTATTATTATTATTATTATTATTATTATTGCCACTGCCATGAATTAAGCAAAGGGAAGTAAGCGCAAGGCTGAGCAACCTGAGTTTGGAGAGATAGTGACAAGGGGCATTCTAGTAAAGTCTCTCTTTAACTGAAAATTCTGCAATGACTGCTCAGCCCAGCATGACTCCAGTGAAGCATGTGGTACACAGACTTCTTCTCCTTTTTGTCTCTTTTCATTCACAGACGTTTAGAGAATTCTCGTTAAAATTGCTTAGATTGAAAGAGAGACCATGTTATAAAATAAATCTAGTTAAATACACTTTGTTGTATTGCCTCATTTGTGTGATGCATGGACCTAATTTTCTTCTCTTTGTGTCTTAACTACGTACATTAGGTGATGCTTGCCAATTAATGCAGAATGTCGCATCCCCAATTGCTTTCTCTATCTTCTTAAACATTAAAAATAAATACATGCCATCTGTCTCATATCTTGAAAGCAATTCAAAATGGTTACTTTTGTTTGTTCAGGATTATAGCACAGTTTATAGCTTTCTTGCTTCTGACTTGTAAGAAAGTCTGTCTCCATTTCGTAAATGTAATGTTATTTTATGATGAATCCAAAGAATAGGTAGAAGGCTTTCATGAGAGCCAGGACAAGACAGAAAGCAGTCTTAAGTGCTGACCAAAACGTTGGTCTTAGGCATTTGAGAGTCTGGACTGGAGATTTAGCTGGGTGCTTCTTGCTTAAACCACCTAGGGAAAGTAGCTTAACTCCTGAGCCTCAGTGTTCATCATCTGTGAAATGGAAACAACGCTTGTGTGTGATGTTCTATAAGGAATAAACACATTCACACCATATTACTTATCCAAATTATGGTTAAGGCAGAAGAAATAGGCAATGTTTTCATTTTAATCATTTGAGGAGAGGAATAACTCAATTTGAGAAAAAACCTTGCTAAAAATAGCTGATGGTGGCATAAGGTTAAAACATAAGGTATTACATATTATAGGTTTTTTTTTTAATAGCAATTAAAATATGAAGGAAAACAATTTGATTCCATCCACCATTTTTTTTGAGCACAAAAAGCAGCTGGGACAAAGGGAATAGGATTGGTAGACTGGAACAATTTAAGAGACTTCAGATCTGAAATGGCTATAATGGCACTTGTCAAAGACTTCCCTCCCTCCCTCCCTCCCTCCATCCTTCCCTCCCTCCCTC